>SNQJ01S0155510.1:6925-36783 GCA_010110895.2 Picea sitchensis | reverse complement strand
AGTCAGTAAACTTGTGACATCGAACATGCATTAATGGAATATTAAATAATACCCCTAATATCACTAGATATTGAAAAATAATTCCCAAAATCCTTTTGTTCAACCCCCATCTCAATACATCTTTCCAATAATATAAAAACTTTGTTTTTACTAGATACCCCTTTTTATCCCTATAAAAAAGGGATAAAAATAACCTGAACACCTCCCTCCATCCCACCAATACCTACAATATATTGAGCTTATTTTTCACAATTTAAAAACACACTTTATGATTTACCATGATAAGATATTGATCAACGAGATGAATCCCTTATGTAGCTATCATTTGAAATACAATATATGAAAATTCAAATATAGCTTCCCATGAAAATCATTCAATACATCAAGATGGCACAAGGATTCTTGTCAATGTATTTCCTACAAATTATACACAAAAAATAATTCTTCAAAAATGTAATGAGGACCTTTCAAGATTAAACTTCCTCTGGTGTCATAGCCCAAATTAAGAAATATATGGAGAAGACATTTTCCATAGGTTGCAATTACAAAGAACACATACTTTGCAAACATGCAATATGTTTAAGGAAATACTAGTGAAGCAAAGTCATTGAGGGAGCTATTACAAATGCATTTCAAGCAGAAATGGGATAATTAAGTAGGTTACATGGTCTTCATTTCAGTATCGTGTATCTCAACACAACAATTACATATATGCAAATAGATATGTATCAGTATCGTGTATCTAAACACAACAATTTTATATATGTATTTATGAGTTCTTTTATATGGAAGCTCATAGTTTCTGTCATTATTTTGTACAAGCTCACAAATTTTAAAGAAGTTCAATTTTTTTTATGTAAGTATTGAATGAGTGATTAAAATAATAGAATTAGATATAGCTTTATGGACATATCATTTAACAATGAGGATATGTTGTGTACCTATATGCAACATATTGTAAATGATTTACTCTATTTTGTATGTAAACATATTGTAAATGATTTACTCTTTTTCTAAGCTCATTAATACTCCACCATTAATTTAGTTGAGATTAATAATCACCATTAATTTAGTTAAGATTAATAATGGTTCAATAGTAAGTTAGTGTGTAGGTGTTAGCTATATGTAATAATGACTTACCACTATATTAGTGGAGAGGTATTATCAAAGTAATAATAAAAAAGGTTGAGATGAATCAATTATATTATGAATATAAACATAATACTTTATTGAGTATTATTACTTGGATGTCTCTTTTCATATTTATTTTTTTAGGATATGTAGGTGCAACCCAATTTTGATGTGCAACAACCCACAACCCTTTATTTCAATTTTATTATTATTGTTGTTGAAGTTATTACATTCTAAGCATTGAGATGCTTCAAGTTGATATTAGATTAATGTGGTTATTTCTTCCATTGCTTTCATTAGGAATAAAAAAATGGCTATTTTTTAATCTTTGTTGCAACAAAAGGCCTTGGTGCTACAGATACTTTAACTTTCTAGTGAATAGTCAAATTGGAGTGATTAATTTTCCTTTTTTTGTCTGAAATAACCTCAAAGGGATTCTAATAACTACTCATTTGGAGTGACTCCTTTTTTGTTGGAAATAATTTCAAAAGGCTTCTAATAACTACTCATTCATATAATTTTAAGAAATATCAAGGGAGACACAGCAATCGTAACTGGACCAATAAGGAAGGACGTCAACCTTCCTTAGGAAGCCCATAGCATAGTACAAGTCGTTTGTAGCAAGCAAGGAGAGAAGGAGAAGGAGAAGTAATGCTATGATAGTTTTTTTATCAGCCTCAGTCAATATTTTATTGTAATAAAGCATTCTCCAGTCTAAGTAAATAATGGTGATGTCTATTTTAGTGAATAGTTAGTTGTGTCCGTAAACGTTGCGGGAAATTTCTCTTGCCAATATGATTTCGTAAAGAAATGCAAAATAATAAAGCGTCATTTACCGTTTGTAGAAGATCACCTTGATTGTTTAAGAAGGGATACAATCCTCTAATACATTTGATGAAGTTTTGTGAATCTTGTGTTATCTATTTTTCTTGTGTAACATTGATTTTTCGTTTTCGCTGAGACGAGTGAGAGAACAATCTTGTGTTCTTTTTTTTTATTGTTAGGTGAGGGTTGAGAGAGAGAATTCACACCAAAGGAACTGGTGTGCATCTCTTATTATGCTAAGCATATGAGCAAGATGCCCCTTCAATTCATTTGTAGACAACGCAAGGAATAGACAAGGCGTCTATATTCAACAAGTAGTGTTTTCCTTCTTCCTTTATTGCGTCAATCTTCCAATTCACTTAGTCTACTGAGCGCATCCCTCACTCATATCTATCAGAGCGTGCATTTAGAGAAAAATGAGTCTCCATGGTATAATATGCCCTCAAACAATTAGAAAAATTGGTATTAGAGCAAGTTATGTCCTTGGGACCAAGCACTTGATTCTCACACTTTTGCTCAGAGCGTTCATTTCACCCTTCTTAGTTTTACTCTTGCACCCTTCTCAGAGTCTATTCAGTGCATGTCGACCATGTCTCCTCGACAAGAGGCCTCTAGTGAGGAATCCAGCGCAGCCACATCAACTCCAGTTGCAGACTTGGAGATGTCTCTCCAAGAACTGATTCAACTCCAACAACAATGACCTCTAGCGACCATGCAGTTGGACACCCATTTTCAGTTACCCAAGTTTTTCGGCCAAATAAATGGAGAGATGGTCGATTCTTGGATCTGTAGCCTCTCCACTTACTTCACGACCTTGCCTGAGATGGAAGAGGCCTCCAAATTATAGATAGTCAGCCTTCAACTAGAAGGAATCGCACAAACCTGGTGGGACACACAATTGGAAATATTGAAATTGATAGTCGAGCTCGGTACACTATCTTCCCCGACAAATGATCACATTGCATCGTGGGATACATTCTGTCAGGCATTGAGGGAATACTTCTACCCTCCAAGCTATCTTCAAAATATTCTCGCTAAGTGGTTACAACTTCGTCAACTTTCCAATCAATCAGTTCAAGGATACATAGATGTCTTCTGCAAGTTGTGCATCCAGCTACATGTCAATGAACCAGACAAAGTATTAATAATTAAGTTCAATTCTAGTTTATTATTACCTCTCCGACAGTAGGTAGATATTTTTAACAACGTTTCTCTGGACAAGGCTTTCATACGAGCCTTAACCGTAGAAAGAAAGGTGGATCCTCACATTCTATATCCGCCAAATCGAACCCAGGTTGATAACCCACCTCCTTCTCATTCTCAACCTTATCCTTCTTCCTCGTAAGCGACCAAAAATGCAGTTTGGTGTAATTTTTACAATACCAACTCCCATAACTATGCTGACTATCGAGCCATTAAAAATAGCCGCCCCCATCACACCTTGTTTGTAGAGGCCACACCCATTGAGTTTCCTGAGCAACCAGAAGTCATATATCTCACCAACACCACCGAAGCTGACCCATCCCTCATTCTCATTACTACACCAGAACTAGGTCGCCATAACGTTCCCCTATTCACTCACAACTACCAAATTAAAAATTAACTCGCCACTCTCATTCTAGGAAATGGCAGTCAAAAGAATCTGATATCACAAGAATTAGTCCAACATATGCGACTCCCCGCCACCCCACACCCTGATCCATATAATCTTGGTTGGGTATAGAAGGGCGGTCCTCGCATTAATATTGCTTGGTGTTGCGCCAACACTTTCGCCATTGGTCCTTTTCGTGACATTGTGATCTACGATGTTTCACCGTTAGATTGTATCGATGTCTGTCTCGGTCTTCCTTACCAACAAGACCGATAAGCAATGTATCACGCCGAGACTCATCAGTACCACCTTCAACAGGTTGGGCGCACCTATGTACTTACTTCATTGTCTATCACTTCACCACCACCGCGAACCGATACCATAACCACTCACCATGTTATCAATACCAACAATGTCTCTCTTTGTTTAACCCACCATGTTTAGCCCGAGAACCTCACTAATCTGACACCTCCCACAATACTCCCTCTACTCCCAGAATTTTCCAATGTCTCGTAGTCTCCCTCAAGGCTCCCACCCTCTCAAGCCCTTGCTCCATCCATCGATCTCATTCATGATGCATCATTACCCAATGCTCCATCATCTCACCCGATTAACCAAGACAATATCGAACATCCTTTAGTTACCTCTTATCATTCTCGCAGCCAAGAAACAATTAAAGATCACTATCCCTTACCTTGAATTGCCTCTCAGTTTTCTCTTGGAGTAATGCGTAAACAGGGAGGTCACTCGGTGACTTACCACTCCGACACCCTGTCCACAGCCAAATTTAATCATTGCCACTACGCCAAATAATTCCACCTTATGATGTCGGATTTACAGAAGTGGCACCCTCACAATAGGGCCACTCACTCTTCCACAGACTTCTTACCTTTTGAGGTCTATCTTGGATTTCATTATTGGGCACCCACAAGGATGCCTCTCATTTTGGCTACATCGAGATCAACACATCAACATCGAGAACAACAGACTGACCATAATGGCATTCATAATTTATCACAAATACACACTCCAGTCGCAACTTCCTTGCAAGTGACATTGGATCGTGCCAAACAACATCATGTTTCATACCTGGTCATTCAACAATGCCAAACTCTAGAGACATGAAAAGTGGATGACAGTCGATATAGTGTAGCGAAAGTCCCCTCCGTTGGCGACGGATGCAGGGACGCCTCTGAATCTAAACAAGGAGGATTGGATCAATAAGGAAGGACGTCAACCTTACCTAGGAAGCGCACAATAGAGTACAATTTTTCTGCAACAAGCGAGGCGAGAAGGAGAAGTAATGCTATGATAGTTTTCTGATCGTTGTCAACGTCAGACAATCTTTTATTATAATAAAACATTCACCAGACTAAGTAAATAATGGTGATGTCTATTTTAGGGAATAGTTAGTTGTGTTAGTAAACATTGCGGGAAATTTCTCTTGCCAATCTGATTGCGTAGATAAATGCAGAAGAACAAAGTGCCATTTACCATTTGTAGAAGATCGCCTTGATTGTTTAAGAAGGGATACAATCCTCTAATACATTTGACGAAGTTTTGTGAATCTTGCATTATCTATTTTTCTTGTGTAACATTGATTTTTTTTTTGATGAGTCGAGTGAGAGAACAATCTTGTGTTTTAATTTTTATTGTTAGGTGAGGCTTGAGAGAGAGAATGCACACCAAAGGAACTGATGCGCATCTCTTATTATGATAATCGTATGAGCAAGATGCCCCTTCAGTTCATTGGTGGATAGCGCAAGGAATAGACAAGGCGTTTATCTCCAACAAGTAGTGTTTTCATTCTTCCTTTATTGCGCCAATCTTCCAATTCGCTTAGTCTACTGAGAGCATACATCACTCAAATCTATCAGAGCGTTCATTCAGAGAAAAACGAGTCTCCATGGTATAAGATGCCCTCACACCATTAGATCAGTAACTCACCCTTCCAAAGCATCCAAAAACACAGTCCATTTACGTACCCTACATTCAACAAGGTATAACTTTCAGTTGAAGTATCCAATCGAGGTGTCATTTTATTGTTGGAAAGTAGATTCTAAGGGATTTAAAATGGTGGGTTGTGGATGTGATTTTATTAAACAAAATAGGTCATAATCTCTATTAGTAACTATCCAATTTTGGTCGTAAAACCTTGGTTAGAAAGGGGAAAATACCATATCTTTCAACCAAGGTAAGAAAATTCAATGTCATTTTTTGAAACTAAAAGATGATTTTCAAACTCACTTGCATATAAAATGTTAAGAATTCATATAATTTACAAGTTTTCTTTGATTTCTTTTACATTAAACCCTCTCTTTTAAAAAAACAAATGTTGCAAAAAAGAGAGTAGGATATGTTCAAATAAGGCTAGGAATGAAATGTTGGGGAACATTATGGATGCTTGCGATAGATTTATCAATTCAATATCTATAAGAGGAGAATACAGAATCCCAGTGGGTTATCTCAAGTGGTTGAGTGTTGTGAACTATAAGCATGAGGTCACAGGGTCATGTCCCTGAGTTGGTTGTTGGTGTAGATATTATTGGGCCTCACTCGATGTCCCCGTTGGGTTAGGTTGCTAAAAATGAAACCGACCATTTTACCTCCCGTATCATCCTCAAAATGAGGGGAAGTACCTGAATGTTTTACTGTGATGTGTATTCCATCAGGAAAAAAAAGGAGGAGAATCTAGAAAGAAATTAAGGAATGGTTGTCTTTTGAAGATTCTTGTGAAGAATGGTATTCAAATATCTTCCATCTATGTGAGAACAACCTCTTTGGGCTTCTCTTTATGGAATTTCCTAGCCCTAGATATGATAAATATCTACATGAAGAATACTTAGAAGAGGTTGAAATTATCTCCCAACTTCTCTTCCATGGATCTCTTTCCCCCTATGATGAATTTTGTAATGACGATAATATAATAATTAAAAATTAAGGAAAAGTGGTTGAAGTAACTCATGAGCATGCATTCACAAACAAATTTCTAGTTGAATGTTATCTATTGGAAATGATGCCTTTATCATCAAAACCATTATTTTACATCTATGTGGACTATGGCTTCAATTAGGTGATTCATAATGTTTTGTTTGAACCATACTTTGACCCATATGACCCTCTAGAGCATTTACAAAAAGTTACACTTAATGAGTTCATGAATTTCATCAAAGAAGCATATTCACAAAGTTTACATCCCTTCAATTGCATGTATTTGATAATATTCAAGCARTAGTCAAAGAAGCATAACAAGAAGAAGACACATGGTCGATCTACACTTTTGTTCTCAAGCTTTGGGGACAAACATTCCCAAAGRGAAAGGTAYGTTGTGTTCCTAAACAMAAMTTTTGKATGTATGCAAATASTTTTGTATTTATGAKCTATTTGGTATGMAAACATGTARTTTCATAATAATTTTGTACAAGGACACTTGTGTTAAACAACATCCCTTTTTATACAAGAACAAGAATAAGTGATTAATAGTATAATTAGAGATAGCTTTAGGGACAAATATTATTAATGAGGAGGGAATATTGTGTACCTATACACAACATGTTTTGTAGATGAGCTATTTTGTTTGTAATCTCAATAATTTCCCATCTCTAAGTTAGTTGAGATTAATAATGACTCATCACTAAGTTAGTAGCTAAGTGCTAGTTATATGCATTAATGAATCACCAAGTGCTATCTTAGTGGAGAGGTATTATGAGAGTTGTACTAAAAGGGGTCTACCCCTCACTTGTAATGAATTGATTCTATKGTTAATACAAATATTTTACTTTATTYAATATTATTACATGGAGRTGTCTTCCTCCATACTTTAGGATTTATTGGTGCAATCCAACCMTGGGTGTGTAGGTGCTCCCAACCCCTTATTTCTTTCTTTTTTCTTGTTTCATTTATTTCTTGTCATTAGTGAAGGTGTTTTATTCTAAGTATTTGTATGCTTTATATTTGTGTCTATAAAGACTTCACACAAGGTTGCACCCACTTTATTATATCAAAGGATTCTTTGATAAGGTTTCCAATTCAACAATTGGTGCACCTTAGTGATGCCCCATTATATATGAAATGAAAGGAAATGACATCAAAAGTAGAGGCGAGTGTGTGGAGTGCAATAAAATATCTCCTTACATAGGCCTAATTCATCTCATGGGTGTGGCATACAAAGAGGGTCTAGTTAAGATGAAGATGAACATCACTTCATCAGACTATTGATAAATGAGAGATGTTGAAAAAATTAATGTCTTTATAATCTACCTAATGTCTCGCTAATTGATGTGGGGAACTTGATTAAATACAAGGGTGAGAATGAATGCATACAATGTATACTCAAATAATTTGAATTCTATGAAGTTCTAAGTAAAAGTGGCTACATAAAGATAGGGATCTTACCTGATGAGACAATTGATGGAATCAAGGTTGATCAAAATTCGTGGTATAAATATGTTTTCATACCAAGAGCCACCTTCTTTATTTACAAGAGGGGAAATAAATGAAAATTGTGGGGTAGAAAATCCAAGGCCTAATATTTATCAATAATAGTTATCCACGAGGTCTTTAGTCAGTAAATTCGTGACATCGAACATGCATTAATGGAATATTAAATAATACCCCTAATATCACTAGATATTGAAAAATAATTTCCAAAATCCTTTTGTTCAACCCCCATCTCAATACATCTTTCCAATAATATAAAAGCTTTGTTTTTACTAGGTACCCATTTTTTATCCCCGAATACCTATAAACCCCCCAATAACCTGAACACCCCCCTCCAACCCACCAATACCTACAATATATTGAGTTTATTTTTCACAATTTAAAAACACACTTTATGATTTACCATGATAAGATATTGATCAATGAGATGAATCCCTTGTGTAGCTATCATTTGAAATACAATATATGAAAATTCAGATATAGCTCCCCATGAAAATCGTTCAATGCATCAAGATGGCACAAGGATTCTTGTCAATGTATTTCCTACAAATTATACAAAAAAATAGCTCTTCAAAAATGTAATGAGGACCTTTCAAGATTAAACTTCCTCGAGTGTCATAGCCCAACTTAAGAAATATATGGAGAAGACATTTTCCATAGGTTGCAATTACAAAGAACACATACTTTGCAAAATGTGATCAATGTTATGAAAGTTTTAAAAACCTTAGAGGCACCACTAACCCAACAATGATACAATATCGATACAAAGCTCAAGAGTAAATTACAAGTTATCACTCAGCTTACTATGCCCATGTATTGGGATTTGGGTGAAACCCTAGAGAATGCTTGAGAATTGTTCATGACAAGATGAATACTTCCATAAAAATCATGGGAGAGATGACAAAGTTAGTTATCACTACCCCCTAAATCATCTAATTGGCATGGTGACACATGGGCATAGGATGGGGGGTTTTGGTCACGTTGGCCTCTCTTTTCTACATGTACGTGAAAACTTCATTGTATCATCCTTAGCTTTATGCATAAACATGTTAGAGGACCAAATGGTTGATGAATTTGGGCACTTGTTATATGATAAAATGTTTTCAAGACATCCACTACATGATGCACTATTACCAAATAAAATTTATGAAAAGTGTCAGGAATATAAGAGGGAATACATGCAAGTCTTATCGGCACTGAGATGTTTATTGAACAAAATACCATTGATTTTACTCTTACAAATCAAACAATGTTGAAGGTGAAAACAAGAACTATTAACTCTTTGTTTTTACATCCATTCTTGGAAGAAAAAAAAAATTACAATCGTATATGTAAACTTCCTCCCAATTGATCACACCCTCAAACATATATATGGAACATATGGGAGATTATCATATGAATTGAAAAGAAAACATATATTATCATTGCTACATATTGTGGATAGTTATAGAATGGTTCAAGATGAAAGTAAATTCACTCTTATTGAGGACGTTTATAAATTCAATGCCTTTTTAGGAACACTTATTGGATGTAAGTAAGAAGATAGTGGACATCAAATACCCTCAAATTCATTATGGTTTATGGAATACCTTTCATGCAATGTTGGGATACTAGTGGGGATCAAAATTGGTATCATTGGATAAATATATGAAAAAAATAGTTAATGGCAAGTCAAAATTGGCCAATGGGGAACCTACATCATCACCATTCAAAAAATTAAAAGATAGAAGACTTGAACAAAGAAACACAATCATATATTACTCATTTTAGTGGATAAATGGAATATGGAGGGGGAGAATATTGGCCTCTAAAGATAAGATATTGGGGAAATTTTTTGAAGGATAAATAGGTGTTCCCTTAGTTAATTGGGTGAGTTTAAGGGGTTCTTTCTAGACAAAAACAAGAAAGAATCTGACACCAACAATGATACTTAGCAACAACTCTATTGTATGGATGATTACTTGTGAAAATGGGTCCCTACTATTGATTAAATGTATTTTTGAGCTTCTTCTCACATGCCTAAACTTGAATAATTTGACCATGTATGCTCATTGTATGACCACATGAAAATAAGCCAAAATGTCTAAGAAAAACATTAGGTAATGTCTACAAAGATATGGATGATGCTAAGGAATACAAGGTTTTGGTTCAATGGTATAAACCAAATATAGAATATGCAATAGGTTGGGACAAAAAGATGAAGAGTTGACAATTAGAAGAGACAATAATGGCATCATTACTGTGGATATCATCATATGGGAATGGAAACTACACACAAATGCAAATGTGTATTAAGTACAAATAAAAAAAGAGGGGCTTATGGCAATTAAGATATATCAACAAGAATTGGAAAATGTATGCAATGATAAATGTGACTTTCTTGCTAGTGTTTGAAGAAATATATTATTCTTTGTCCTCTTAACCTGAGATATGGGTTATATGAGAAATTTATAAAAATTATGATGGATATGCATTGAAATATTATGCTACTAGGAAAACATATTGTAATTAGTTTTAAATGTCAATGGAAACCAACATATTTTAATGGATTCATTAAACTTGTTTGATATATTTCCTTTCTATGAAAAATACAGTTGGGAGTATATTTCATCATGATATAGCACTTGTTGTGAATATTTAAAAATCAATGCTAAACTTGTGATGCCCACTAATTATACATTATAAAAGTGAGAGTAACTTTGGAAATAAATAATGACACCATTAGAAGATGAAAATAAAACTTTTGGACATTGATAATCACATGATTGGGACCCACTTTTGAGACCCAATATCACACTTTTGGAACCTAATTAAGTCTAGATTATGTAACATCTCGCTCTTGCACACACATGATTTGACTTATTCTTTGAGGACACTTGCGTGCAAGTGATCCGGTTCATTATATGATTGTTTGTTTCGATTATGGATTATTATTATGATGTTGTGGATATGATGATATGTTATTTGGTTATTTATGTATAGACAGGTGTTATTGACCGGTTTCTCCTGAGTGTGCAGGACTCTTGACAGATTGAGGATGTCGATGGCATCGATGGACCTCCTTGGACTCTGGATCAAGTCAGGGAGTGGACTGTTTATGGTTTGGGTATTTATGTTTATGCATATATGACATATGTTCAGGTATATCATGATGATGTTTGTGGATCGCTGACATGTTTCGTTGATGGCTTCAGGCTGATGATTGGTTGCTAATGAGACTCACATTATGATCTAAAAATATGACGAAGACTTGATAAACTTGATTAAATTAAATTGCAAGTTAAATGTTATGTGTTTTTAAAACAACCGGATCAATTTACAACACATATTAAAGGATTACTTATGTAGAATTGAACATAGACAGCAGCAAAAATCATTGAACATCAGACATAAACACAACAACTTGATAAAGGAGTTCACCCCACTCCGGGCTACATCTCCTGGTCCAGCCTCCAAATGGATCTTTTATATTAAATTGCTCAAAGTGTTTAAAAACAAGTCTTACAGTGCTCAAATCAACAAAATGACTGCTCCAATGGCTCCGCAGTGTGCCAAAACCCCTGTCTAGGCTCTGACGGCACATGAAACGGTCGAAAAATGAAGAAGATAGCCTCCTTTGAAGTCTCCCCTCCTTCTTTGTTGTCTCTGATTCTACAATCTGCACTCTTTTTTTTTCAAACCTGGCACACACGCTCATTTAAGCGTAAAGAACCCAGTTCCGTACGCAACCGCGCACCTGTACAAATCGTAGAACGGTTAGGGCACCTCCAACCCCTAACCGCCTCGGCACTCGGCCACATGGCCATAAGACCAAACGCTGGGCGCAAAAAGGAGTTTAACCGTCCAACCGTACAAACTTCCGTTTGCAAAACACGCGCCAATGTAAAAACGTGGGTCGGAGGTTCAAACCACACGCAACACAATAAAAATACATTACAAATACATATATTGCAATGCAATGTTTGTTTGCAATATAATATAAAATATGTATGCCGCGCCCAACGGTCGGGTTAATATAGGGCACTCCAACCTTGCAACCGGTCTTCGGTGCACTCGCATGGCATATGGCTATGGGACCAAAGGTTGGGCGCAAAAAGGAGTTTAACTGTCCAACCGTTCAAACTTCCGTTTGCAAAACGCGCGCCAATATAAAAACGTGGGTCGGAGGTTCAAACCACACGCAACACAATAAAAATGGTTAATTGCCCATAAAATATTGCAATGCATTGTTTGTTCTTGCAATATAATATAAAATATGCATGCCGCGCCCAAACGCCTGTTTCATGGAACCTGGCTGCAACCAGTGGTCGGCTTTGGCCCCGCCCGCGCCCTTTTCCCATACCACATACAAACAAAAATTAATGTATTTTAATTGGTATAATAATCAAATACCACCGGGCGGCCAAATGGCTATTGGAGTGTTGCAAAATCTTTGTGTTGTGGGAGGTCGGGTTCAAACCCGCGGACTCCAACATTTCTTTACAGCAAACCGCACATGAGGGACACGTGGCGCCCGCTTACTAAATACGGTCCCTTCTCTCATTCGTCTCAATACAAATAATCTCTACTGGGCAAATCAACCAACCGTTATGAGCCATGTCATCAAGCTGCCACGTCAGCAACATGGTACGGCCCTCCACGTGCGGGTCACCGTACGGACTGTACGGACAGGTACAGTCAACGCCCAATTTTTCCCCCGCTTGGACTTTATGGGTCAAATCGCTGGCATCTCCGCACGGAATCATTCATAAACAAGCTTATATCATTGGAATCAGGGAAAACGGACATGGACGTGTCGGCACCGCTTCGTCTCCAACCGGTGCACTTTGAAAATTATCTTTTGATCCTCCATCACATTAGAGTGTCGGGTTTGCACAACAACCAGAAATACCGAGGGGAGAGGTGTGGTAGCAGCCCCACCACAACCTACTAGCACCCCCACCATGACCAAAACTATAGGTTAACGATTACCAATTTCAAGAGGACCCATGATGTCACGAGTGGGAAGATCAGACAATGCCTTCATTTAAGATTCTGTAGCGTATAGCAAGTATTCCTATTCTAGAGAGTCCTTTTAGTCTCCCCGCCAAAGTCGCCGATTTGGCATCCAATCCAAGGGTTAGGAGTCTACCAAAATTAGTCAAAGGAAAGTGGCACCCTGGGATAATATAGTGCCTTGAAGCACGTAGCGATTTTTAACATTAGTGAGTCAATGAACCTAGGAGCCTAGGAAACAATATCTTACTTTGACATGGTCAACTTTAAAATAATTATGTATGAGTAAAGCTTATAATTTTCTATAATTCCTTGTCGTTTCTTTTCCAAGCCCAGTTGAAACTAAAGCCCAGGTCTATGCAGAAAGCTATGAGGACTAAAAATTTTAATTGGCAATTACTAAGGAGCCGAAAACAAAACCAAATTTAGAATTTAAAGGAGAATTAAATTATCAAAATAATAATAATAATAATTGATGTTTATTTGCAAAACTTGCTAAATTAGAATTTAGACAAAAGGGGAAATTAAATGCAAGGAATGTGGAACATAGAAGGGAAACTAATCTAGAGAACTTTCTTAATTAGAACTCAACTAAGCTTTAGGAAAAGCATCAGTCATTAAGGAAATGTAAGGGAATAAAGGGAAATCGATGAGCTAGAACGTTTTTAGTTGGGTGAGGGAAATTGGCAAATTAATTTAATTAATTAATGAATTTCTGGTGATACCATGGGATTGGGTGACAAGTGTACTGGGGAGATTTTTCCTAATAAAAATTTAATAAAAATAATTTAATGTGCATTTTGGCAAAGGGACACTAAGGAGAATCCCTAGAAAGTCAAATGGCGTAGGAAGGGGAATGGATCATGACTGGTATGCATAAGTTTATGCTTCCAGATTTTACTCTTGACTAATTTTTATTTTGGGAGTTGGGATAACCATCTCAAGTAACGAGTGGTATCTCGACCATGCAAGGCGAGATGGTTGCTAGTTGTCCTTTGGTTTAGAGTGTATGGCCATTTTGCGGCTTGGGGGGATAAGGAAAAAGAAGAGTACCCCTAGCATTATCTAGGAGGTACCAGTGAGGTCTCAATGGTTAGCAAGAGTTGGATCGCTGCTGCCGCCGAGATGTCCAATTTCTGATTCTATGCTTCGCCATATTTGTTAAATTTTCATCGAGTAATAAAATTGTATGCTAATCGAGCATGAAATTGTAATGGTCTTTGAAGCTGATGTGTAACTTGTTTTTTTATTTGATAAATGAAGAGGTCTACGGGTTTAATTTAAAAGATTGTGCGCTTCTTTCCCTTCATCATCGCTGTATCATGTATACTGGTATTTCTTGAGTAGTTCACCCTTATTCGCAGCTTCACAACTTGTAAAACTCAATTTCTATCTCTACGCCTTGGATTCTTTTATATTTCATACTTCTTATTTCCTCTCCAGTTGATTAACATGCACTTCGTGATGCATTTGTTCCATCAGATATCTTTCTGTTGATCTTCACAACAAAAATTTTGAGTTGCCTTGAGTGTGAGATTGAAGAGGCTTGCGTTTTTATATTTTTAAATCTGTTCTACACCGCCTTTATATCATGTTTCATGTGTGTGGAGAGGCTAGTGTGTTTATATTGTTAAATATGTTTTACACCGACTTTAAATCACGTTTTCCAGTGTGTGAAGATTCGCGTTTTATATTTTCAGCCATGTTCTTACACCGCCTTTAAATATCGTTTTCTTGTATGTGAAGAGGTTGGCATTTTATTTAAAATTTGTTCTTACATAACATGAATCCCTTGTTGTCCTGTGTGTGAGAGAGGAGAGGCTTGGCATTTGTTTGTTAAAACAAAGTGTGATTTCCTGCATTCTCACCCGCCCTATGCACCATGAATTATCTCATGCTTGATGTGGGTGTCCGTGATAATGCCTTCGTCTTCTAAAATCTCCAACAATACCACTTTCATGCTTTATGAGAAGATGGATCTCATGCTTTTACCGTAAGAAGCAAGGTACTGTTTGTCCTCTCAAATATCCATCTTGATTTCATTCCAACATCCTCCGCTTCCATCTTCATCGCTTTTATCATCAAGGCATTCACCTCTTCAGTTTTCCCACTCATCCATCCCTAGATTCCCATTGGCCAAATTTGTTATTTTAGTCATTAATCGGGATGGATACCGCGACTCTACCATTAAAACTCGCTAAGTAATTTCTTCTCTTCCATGTTAGACTCGCATCAGAGTGGGACAAACGTCGCCACCTAAACTTGTTAATCGGATGTGTCATGTCTACCTACGTTTCCCTCACCCTAGATCCGCATCCCTACCAGTTGTCATAGTTGAAAATTTAATTTAACCCCTTTAATAAAGGCCTATGCCAATTACCCACGTAAAATTAAAATCGAACTACTAAATTAATTAAACAGGGCCTTGAGATGCTGATTGTTAGTTGGCGCTGAAAGTAAACTAAGTTGCTTCCATGTTTCATAATGGTTATGTTAGGTTATTTTATTTTAATTTGTCTTATTTATTTTCCTTTGTCAAGGAGTCAAGTTGGATCAATTGAGGATGTGGTCATAGTGGCTTTTCATTTACTAATATTGAACAATAGTTGGTTCCATTGGCATGTATCGATGAGATTAGGTTATTCTAAAAGGACTTAACTAAGTGTTGCTAATTATCTTCTCATTGAAATTGATGCGCATTTGAGTGAGTGCGCAATGTACCTTACATATTAAATTGTATCAATCACCATTCAGATCATGACATAGCCTACTATGGTTGGTGTGGTTGATTAACTAATTTGATTAGTGTTTAGATCTTGCACGCCTTGAATAAGGTTGGTGTGTGATGCTTGTCTTTATGCATCCGCGCCTTGAAATTTTTAGATTAAGGTCTTGGCAATGCCAAATCTGTTGTAACGTAATGTTGGATTTACAATTCCCTTTACTACTTTGGGAATTTATTACAACATGGATAATCGCCTAGCTCTCTACTTTGGATTATGGTGGAAAATGATTAATAGGGAATTTGGTTAATATGGTGCCCTGAATTATTAGTGAAGTATGTTTGATTCTTTAATGGTATTCGCTTGCGCCTTGCAGAATAAAATTGACTTGTCTTGCGCCTTGAATCGTTGATGTGGAATGATGCATTAATGGAATCGAAACCTTGCACGCACTGAATTTAATGTAATGTGTGATTTTAGATTTTGGACTTCTTGCGCAATGGATTTTATGTTGTAAATTAAGTTATAGATTTTAGATTTTGCGCAATTGGATTTCATGAATTGAATGATGGGTTAACAACCCTTGTTGGCTGCCCATTCCATTAACAAAATGATGGATTGCGTAATACCAACAATGTATTAATGAATGATGGACTACTATCTTTATTTGTGTCATTAGATTTATCAATGAAATATGGATTAAAAACCTTTATTTGCGACCTTAAATTTATTAACGGATGATTGATGTAGACATTAAACCACGCAAGGATTTTGTGGCGTCATGTATGAAGGTTATAGAAATTCTATCTCGTGCCTTGGCATATGTCGTTGCTTGATCGATTTAGTGATTAAGTTCTCTTGCGCCATGGAATTTTTTGTTACATGTGTTGGTTTATTGTAATGATATTGTGCCTTGATGATCGTCGATGATGTTGATTTATCTTAGACAACATGGACTTGATTGTGTGGGTGGGATCGATTACCTCATTGTTCCTCATAACATTCGCCAACCTGAGACCTTAAATGTTTAAAATAAATTGGAACCTAGGCTTGAACATTTCTTATGTGTCATGGAGGTCCTTACCTGCGTAGTAAGTTGCTTTCGCAGGGTATTATGTGTTCGTGTTTATGGGTAATTATAATCCTTAAGGATTTGTTGGTGGTACCCGTATGTTCCCAGTGGTATATGTATGATGATGGTCCTTATGATTTGTTATGTTATGTTTTAGTGGTGATAAGGATGATGGTCCTATGAGATGTGTTGAAACAAGCCAGACGAAATATTGTGTCATTATTAATGGTAGAATGCAACGATGTTGGATTGTTGTTAATTAATATGCTAATATATTGATGTATGTCATGGTTCATGGTGACAAGGTAATTTCCGGCAGACCGTATCGTATTGGATTATTGATTCTCTTTATTATTGTAATTGTTAATTTAAGGCTATTGATGTAAGTTTACGATGTTGCTAAATTATTATGATTTTTTAATTTCCCAGTCATAACTTTAAAATAAAAATTGTCTCTTTTACATCTCTTTGGTGTCGTGAATCTGTGTTGTTACATATGGTATCGCAGATGGTTCAACCTCGGCTGACTTGGGGACTTCATTACCTTACTGAATGTATTACCTCCTGATTATAATTTGTCACCAATTATTTTGAATTGTAATTGTGCAGTAATCATGGTTAGAGGATTCAACGGAGGGAGACGGAAAGTTAGGAGGGTTTCGCAGCATCCATGCCGAGGGTCTAACCCTAAGGAGGAAAGAATAAATAAAAATTCACTCAACGTAGAAATAAAGCGAAGTGGGGATGTGGTTGGGCTTGATATGTCCTTTCAGAGGGGATCCAGAGGCCCCGATTAGTCGTCCGAGCAGATGAGGCTGTGGTACTGGATTACCCTCTAAAGGGTCCACCACACCGCAGCATCGGTAGAAGGCACCGAACCTCGCAGAAGGTCAAGCTCCCGAGTTCTTTTGAGCTACTCGCGACAACAAGCAGCTCACCGCAGGCCCGGTTATTGGTAAATATGACGGCGATTCTACTTCTGACTATACCTCCAACATGAAGGTCTATACGGCGTCTTTCACCGGCAAGGTATAATTCTTCTATGGCAGGCAGAAGACGCCCGTCGCAACTAAACATGGTCAGTCAAGATCGGACAAGGGGAACTATTCGAGGAGCAATTGAGAGGTATATGTCCGAGGAATTCATTGAAAATCAACTCAATGAGTTCAACATCAATCTTTAATAAAGGAGATCGTGACGGCTCCGAGAGCACGGTGGGCTTCCGTTTCATTGAGACGCTTTGAAGGCGTTCGATAAGGAACACCGGAGAAGGTTAAGGTCAAGCCACCATGTCCAAATTTTAATGTCGCGATTCGCGCGGAAGTGAGGATTTTAATTCTCAACGTACTACGATGTCCAAAATAACCGCGATGAGGAAGATTATCAATGGGGTCAGAGTAGGACTCTGGCAATACTAACGGGACATGCGACATCTAGTGCACAATGCTGATCGACACCAACTAGGGTATCTCCAAGGTATCAAGGCACCCCGAGAGGATTGATATCTACACCATCGCATGACGCAGGCTCCTCAGAAAGTGGACTCCCTGACTACAACACTGGCAACGCCATCAGAAGTAAAGAATAGGTTCATGCTTGTTCAACCTAACAAAACCAGGTTTCCTGCGCCGCTTTGGTTACCACTTTGGGACCGTGGAGCACCGACCTAAGACCAGAAAGGTTGACATGCGGAGAGATATATTACCGCGACTTCCGCCTGAGAGGGTCAGCCAGCTTCATCAATCTTAAATTGCCAATATGGATATTATTTTAAAAGACCCATTGATCTATGCAGCAGTTGACTAACCATTAGGATAGCAACGCCTAATCGCGGCTCCGCACGCCACCATCACCGTAATTTAACTTTTAGTATTTGATATATCCAGTGCTACAGAGATAATTGCGCAACGCTAAAAATAATTGGCAAAATAAACAGATGAGTTTAGTTTTCACGCGGAAATGGCTCTGCTGAGCCGCTAAAGGTAGGAGGAAAGGTTACTTGGGGTTAAAGCATTTAACCTCAAAAGAAAAAAATAATTGTCATTTAATTTCCTTGTAGTAATTCTGCCTAACTATTTAATTTGTCAATCGAGGTTCATAGGCTTACGGGCTAATAATGCATCTATATATGGATCTAAGGTATAATCTAATACAAAACTATTGAAATGAATTAATCTAGGAAAGCATTGGAAGACTAATCCAGGGAGCAAGAAATAAATCTAGGAAAGCAATACAACATGAAGAGTTGAATGACACAACATATATCACGTAATAAATCAATTAACTTCAAATTATATTACAAGAATCAAAATGGTACATGAAAGAATAGCAAATGAAAGAATCAAATCAAGAATCCTTCTAAGACTCCCCCGGTTGATCTTAAGTCTAATATCTCATCTCTAACTCCTCCCAAATGAAGAGAGGTTATATGTTCACTCTTATTTACATGAGAGTCTTGAAGATAAGGTAAGAGTCTCATACTATGATCCACTATTCTCTCAACCAATTCTCATATTATTATAAGATATGATCCCTTTAAATCCACACACTCACAAAATCTTGGATAAGATACATCAAAATCTCATGATCTTTGAACATGTTTTGAACGATTGTCCCAAATACTCTTCAAATCTCAAAGCTTGAAGATGAAATTAGAATTTGAAGCTAGGTGGTAATATTTAACTTTGACTTGTTGAAATCTTCGTACCATCCCTATTACCATCAAGGGCAAAACTCCATCCAACCTTGAGATATATGAAAATATACATCAGCCATTTGATCATGTTTAATACCTATACTACAAAAACGAATAAAGTGGAAAATAATAAGGTGAAACCCAACATAATTATGGAAATGGTACGATAAAGGGTCAGCTAGGAGACTAAGGAAATGTGGGCGGAAACAGTGAAGGGAAAAAGAGAATATATACAAATGCGATACCGAGTCCAACATCCCCTAACCCATCCTTTGTTTGTACGCCCCTCACGCAACCGCGGTAATGGATTTCTCTCAAAAACATTTGGCATTCGACTTTGGCTTTGGATTGATGATGTCGTGAATACTTCCAAGATTTGAAACATGAGTAGTAGTGATGTTACCGATGTGAAATAACATGTGTAACAATACGTGAAATTGTCTCATGGTTTGGTTCTTGTGACAAATCCATGAATGTTAAAAGATGAAATTCATGGTTGACTTCAGGTGATGCAACCAGCGAAATACAAAGAATGTTGTTCGGTGTTAACAACATTCTTTTCACTTATTGATTTTCTTGTTGCGATAATTTAGTCATATACTCACTTGAAATAATAATAATCTCTCAATGTGCATAAGAAAGCATCATTGTATATAAGAAAGCCTTTTTATCTATGAATCATGTCAATATGTATATCAAAATCCAATGCAACAAAGTGTCGCTGCTTGAAAAGAAATGTTAGTGGAATCATAAATGGAATGGATGAGATGGTAAATGGTAAAATGTACAATGGTAATGAAATAAGTGATTATAGGTTCTCTCACCAATTGGTTAAAGTTGCATATCCCTATGCAACTCTTGGGTATAGTTGAAATCGCCGCGCTGAACGTCAAAAAGGAAATAGAGTATGGTGAGGGAACTTTCCAAACTCATTCATTATTAGCAAATAAGGAATTACATGATTAAAGATTAGAAAAGAACATACCTCCACTTACCCAAGAATGATGATGAACAATGCAAGAGGAATATGGTTGATATTGATGTTGGAGCATGGAAGATGTGACTGTTGCAGGATCATGAAAATGTAACTGCTAATGTTGTTGTTGTTGTAACTGGATCATCGGAAGTGAAGGAATCTGAACTGCTACTGTTGAATCATGAAAAATGTGGAAGGCAGAGAATGTGGAGTTGTGATACTCTCATAGATCTGAAATCAAAATGTTGTAACTGTTGAGGGGATCATGAAAAAGTGTATAGTCTTCACCCGCTACAAATCGATGGTACAATTCTAGTCATGCGAATAAATGTGTCGATGTAGAGCATGAAGAGAAATCATTGGATTACCGACCATTGATGAATGTCGTTAACCAATGCGAGACAAACTCATCAGTGATGTCAATGAGTGCCAAGGTACCTGAGTACATCTTGCGAAGTGTGAATAGATGAGTTGATGTCGAGCCTAATATTCTTTCATTTGTTTAGTATAGAATACCAGTGAAGCTAACACATCTATGTTAAGGTCAAGTTCACCAGTGAAAAGGATTATACTCTAAGCATGTCAAAGATAACAACTTGAAGTTTAAGGAAATACTAGTGAAGCTAACTCATCTTTGTTCATATGAGAATATGTCATTGAGGGAGCTATTACAAATGCATTTAAAGCAGAAATGAGATAATTAAGTAATGGTCTTAATTTTAGTATGGTGTATATAAACATAACAATATTTACGCCAAAAGCTTATTTTTATTGGAAATGGGTACAATTAATAGTTTTTTAATCTAAAATTTTAAGATGGTTAAACATATTCTTAGTAGTCCTCCTAAATCAATGAATGTGATTTATTGTTCATAACTTCCTTGCATTTATGAATGCATTTACACATATCATATTTTGGTAGAAGTTCATTTTTTTTATGGAGTGTGAACGGTGACATTTCACAAAACACAACAATGACAAATCAAATTATTTATTACATGCTTAGTTTTCACTATGCCGTGGATTTTCGTGGGCATGGCGTTTTTACTGTGCTAATTAGGGTTTTTTTTTAACTACGCCAGGAGTTTTAAAGGTGTTCACCAGTATACTATATGGTGTATCTAAATACAACAATTTTATATATGTATTTATGAATTTTTTTTATATGCAAGCTCATAGGTTTTGTCATTATTTTGTACAAGCTCACAAATTTTAAATAAGTTTAATTTTATTTTTTATGTAAGTATTGAATGAGTGATTAAAGTAATAGAATTAGATATAGCTTTAAGGACATATTATTTAACAATGAGGATATATTGAGTATCTATATGCAACATATTTTAAATGATTTACTCTATTTGTAAGCTCATTAATACCCCACCATTAATTTAGTTGAGATTAATAATGGTTTAACACTAAATTAGTGGGTAGGTGTTAGCTATATGTAATAATGACTTACTACTATATTAGTGGAGAGGTATTATCAAAGTCCTAATAAAAAAATGTCTCAAATGAATCAATTATAGTATGAATACAAACATAATATTTTATTGAGTATTATTACTTGGAGATGTTTCTCTCCGTATTTATTATTTAGGATATGTAGGTACAACCCAATATTGGTGTGCAAGTGCCCCTGACCCTTTATTTCAATTTTATTATTATTGTTGTTGAAGGAATTACATTCTAAGCATTGGGATGCTTCAAGTTGATATTAGAGCAAGGTGGTTCTTTCTTTCAATGCTTCCATTATGTTTTAAAAAAATGGCTATTTTTGAATCTTTGTGGCAAAAAAAGGCCTCGGTGTTACAAAGACCTTAACTTTCTAGTGAATAGTTAGATTTGAGTGATTCATTTTCCTTTTTTGTTGGAAATAATCTCAAAGGGATTCTAATAACTACTCATTAGGAGTGATTCCTTTTTTGTTGGAAATAATTTCAAAAGGCTTATAATAATTACTCATTCATATAATTTTAAGAAATATCAAGGGAGATACAATAATTGTAACTGGACCAATAAGGAAGGACGTCAACCTTCTTTAGGAAACACACAACATAGTACAAGTCGTCTGCAGCAAGCAAGGCGAGAAGGAGAAGGAGAAGTAATGCTATGATAGTTTTTTTATCATTGTCAGCCTCAGTCAGTATTTTATTGTAATAAAGAATTTGTCAGTCTAAGTAAATAATGGCGATGTCTATTTTACTGAATAGTTAGTTCTGTCAGTAAACGATCAGGGAAATTTCTCTTGCCATTCTGATTGCACAGAGAAATGTAGAAGAATAAAGCGACATTTATCATTTGTAGAAGATCGCCTTGATTGTTTAAGAAGTGATACAATCCTCTAATACATTTGATGAAGTTTTGTGAATCTTGCGTTATCTATTTTTCTTGTGTAACATTGATTTTCGCTTTTGCTGAGATGAGTGAGAGAACAATCTTGTGTTTTCATTTTAAATGTTAGGTGAGGGTTGAGAGAGAGAATGCGCACCAAAGTAATTGGTGCACATCTCTTATTATGCTAATAATTTGAGAAAGACGCCCCTTCAATTCATTGGTGGACAACACAAGGAATAGACATGGCATATATCTCCAACAACTAGCATTTTCCTTCTTCCTTTATTGCCCCAATATTCTAATTCACTTTGTCTACTGTGCACATCCCTCACTCAGATCTATCAGAGCGTGCATTCAAAGAAAAACAAGTCTCCATGGTATAAGATGCCCTCACACAATTAGATCAATTGGTATGAGAGCAAGTTTTGTCCTTGGGACCAAGAACTTCATCCACCAGATTCAAAAAAAAATTGGGTCTTCATACTTATTCTCACATTTTTGCTCAGAGTGTTCATTTCACCCTTCTTAGGTTTACTCTTGCACCCTCCTTAGGTTCTATTCAATGCTTGTCGACCATGTCACCTCGACAAGAGGCCTCCAGTGAGGAATCCAATGCAGCCACATCAACTCCAATTGCAGACTTGGTGTTGGATCTCCAAGAACTGATTCGACTCCAACGACAACAACCTCCAACGACCATGCAATTGGACACCATTTTTTAGTTACCCAAGTTTTTTGGCCAAATGAATGGAGAGACAGTCGATTCCTGGATCCGTAGCCTCTCCACTTACTTCAAGATATCGCCTGAGATGGAAGAGGCCACCAAATTGCAGATAGCCAGCCTTCAATTAGAAGGAATCGCACAAACCTGGTGGGACACACAATTGGAAAGCTCGGAATTGATAGTCAAGCTCGGTACACCGTCTTCCCTAAAAAATGACCGCATTATGTCATGGGATACGGTCTGTCAAGCATTGAGGGAATGCTTCTACCCTCTAGGTTATCTTCAGAATTTGCTTGCCAAGTGGTTACAACTCCATCAAATTTCCAATCAATCAATTCAAGGATACATCGATGTCTTATGCAAGCTGTGTATCCAGCTACATGTCAGTGAACCAGATGAGGTATTAATAATTAAGTTCAATTCTAGTTTATTGCTACCTCTCTGACGGGAGGTAGATCTTTTTTACAGTTCTTCTTTGGATGAGGCTTTCTTACGAGCCTTGGTCGTAGAAATAAAGGTGGCTCCTCACATTCAATATCCACCAAATCGAACCCATGCTTATAACCCACCTCCTTCTCATTCTCAACCTTATCCTTCTTCCTCATCAGCAACCAAAAATGCAGTTTGGTATAATTTTCACAAGACCAACTCCCATAACTCTGTCGAATGTCGAGCCATTAAAAATAGCCACCTCCATCGGACCTTGTTTGCAGAGGCCACACCCACTGACTTTCTCGAGCAAACAGAAATCATCTCTCTCACCAACCCCACCAAAGTTGAACCATCCCTCATTCTCATTACTACACCAGAACCAGGTCGCCATAACGTTCCCCTATTCACTCACAACTACCAAATTAAAAATTAACTCGCCACTCTCATTCTGGATAATGGAATTCAAAAGAATATGATATCACAAGAATTAGTCCAACATCTGCAACTCCCCACCACCCCACACCCAGATCCATATCATCTTGGTTGGGTACAAAAGGGTGGTCCTCGCATTACTATTACTCAATGTTGCGTCGTCACTTTCGCCATTGGTACTTTTTGTGACACTGTGATCTGTGACGTGTCACCATTAGATTGTGTCAATCTCCTTCTTGGTCTTCCTTACCAACAAGACCGACAAGTAGTGTATCACGCCAAGACTCATCAGTACCACCTTCAACAGGATGGGTGCACCTATGTACTTACTTCATCGTATGTTACTTCACCACTGTCGTGAAATGATACCATAGCCACTCACCATGTTATCAATTCCAACAATGTCTCTTTGTGTTTGACCCACCATCTTCAGCACGAGAACCTCACTAATATGACACCTCCCACAATACTCTCTCTACTCCCAGAATTTGCCAATGTATCGCAATCTTCCTCAAGGCTCCCACCCTCTCAAGCCCTTGCTCCATCCATCGATCTCATTCATGACGCATCATTACACAATAATCCATCATCTCACCCAGTTAGCCAAGACACTATCGAACATCATCTAGTTACCGCTTATCATTCCTGCACCCAAGGAACAATTAAAGATCATTATCCATTACCCAGGATTGCCTCTCAGTTTTCTCTTGGAGCGATGCATAAACAGGGAGGTCACCCGATGACTTACCACTCTAAGACCCTATCCAAAGCCAAATTTAATTACTGCCACTACGCCAAATAATTCCACCTCATGATGTCGGATTTGCAGAAGTGGTTCCCTTACAACAGGGCCACTCACTCTTCCACAAACTTCTTACCTTTCAAGGTCTGTCTTGGATTTCAATATCGGGCAACCACAGAGATGCCTCTCATTTTGACTATGTCAAGATCAACACGTCAACATCGAGAACAACATGCTGACCATGGTGTCATTCATAATTTATCACAGAAACAAACTCCAGTCGCATCTTCCTTGCAAGTAACACCGAATCGTGCCAAGCAACATCATGTTTCATACATGGTCGGTCAACAATGCCAAACTCCAGAGACAAGACAAGTGGATGGGAATCGAGACAGTGCAGTGAAATTTCCCATCCGTTGGTGGCAGAAGCATGGACGCTTTCGAATCTAAACAGGGAGGAATTGGACCAATAAGGAAGGACGTCAACCTTCCCTAGGAAGCGCACAACAAAGTACAAGTCATCTGCAACAAGCAAGGAGAGAAGGAAAAGTAATTCTATGATAAAAAAATTATCATTGTCAGCATCAATCAGTATTTTATTGTAATAAAGCATTCACCAATCTAAGTAAATAATGGCAATGTCTATTTTAGGGAATAGTTAGTTGTGTCAATAAAAAATACGGGAAATTTCTCTTACCAATATGATTGCACAGATAAATGCAGAAGAATAAAGCGGCATTTACCGTTTTTAGAAGATCACATTGATTGTTTAAGAAAGGATACAATCCTCTAATACATTTGATGAAGTTTTGTGAATCTTGTTTTATCTATTTTTCTTGTGTAACATTGATTTTTGTTTTTGTTGAGACGAGTGAGAGAACAATCTTGTGTTTTCGTTTTTATTGTTAGGTGAGGCTTGAGAGAGATAATGCACACCAAAGGAACGGGTGTGCATCTCTTATTATGCTAAGCATATGAGCAAGATGCCCCTTCCGTTCATTGGTGGATAGTGTTGGATTACTGAGAGGGGGGGTGAATCAATAATAGAGCAATTTAATCCTTTTTAACCATAAAATGCAAGTGTTAAATCAATGTAGCATTATCATCCAATAGTTGCAGAGTAAATAAACAATGAACAAATGAGCAATCATACACATACACAGTACACCAGTGTTTTTACATGGAAACCCGAAGTGGGAGAAAACCACATAATTTTTTTTCTTATATGTCTTTAAGAATTACATTCATTAGAAGCACCAACTTCCTTTGTTTTCCAGTTGCAACTGGAAGGAGGCTCCAACCCGCTAGTTTCTCAGGCTACAACCTGAGCGAAGCTCCAACTCCCCAATTCTTTGGCTACAACCATAAGGAGGCTACAACCCCCTATGTTCTCCAGCTACAACCGAAAGGTGGCTACAACCACCTGGCCTTGCCCTGTCCAACCTCCCTAACGTAGAAGTAGAATGATGGAACCACTTTCACACTATCACTGTGAGATATACTATTGTAAACATGTACCAATCAACCTGCACCAAACAACCTGTAACAACATGTACCAATAACCTATACCAACATGTACCATACATCAACCTGTACCATAAACAAGTGCATCAACCATGCACCAAAATTGTACAAATAACTTGTCGCAATAACATGTCCAAACAACCTATCAAAACAACCTATCTCATCAATCTTATCAACCAAATTAGATCTACTCACCAAGACAACTCTCAACCATATGAATAATATCACCAAGATGTGCATCAACCACGCATATCACAACAACTCATAATCATCACTAATATCTATATGTGCTTCTAATAATATACCAAGACAAGTATGTTACATCATCCATAAACCATGTGTCAACAATACTACTAACAATTTCCCAGCTATACACCGCATGTATGTGCCAACTCATCAACTACTTGTCTCAACCATGTACCCAACATGTACCTCAACCAAAATCCCTCATCAATTTCATCATCCAATTATGATCTGATCACATATACCTCAAACACTATACCACAAGTCTGTACCTCAAACCATGTGCTAGAACCTCATTGTTATACAACCTCTCTCTATACCAATAACTTCAGCAACATACCTCAACCAAAATGCCAATACCCATATGCCAAATACCAACAACAAAATACCAATTGTATCCCTCAAAAAATATGATATATGCAGCAATATTGAACATCCAATACCATCTCAAGAGATAAACCCTAGCTCACAAAACATACCTCAAACAAGATGTGTCATATCTCTCATAAATAGACCCCAACCATGGTGTTTCTACGAGTTTTCTACCACACTTTTTCTGCCGCACTTTTCTGTCGTGATTTTTATGCCGTGATTTTTCTGCCGCACTTTTTCTGCCGCAATTTTTCTGCCACACTTTTTCTGCCGCGATTTTTTTGTCGCACTTTTTCTACCGTGATGTTTCTACCGCACTTTTTCTACCGTGATGTTTCTGCCGTGATTTTTCTGTCGCAGTTTTCCTGGTGCACTTTTTCTACCACACTTTTCCTACCGTACTTTTTTTGCCTCACTTTTTTTGCTTCAATTTATCTCTATGAATAAGACCTACCCAAATAACCTTTCACAAAAATAGATATTCAATGATATTAAAGTGTGTTTTGAATGAGAGACCCTTGCCTCTTATTTATAATTTTATGTAGCTTCCTCAAGGGTTACCTTATAACCATCTTAACCCACTTTCCTTATTTTAGGGTTAACCCACTTATAACCACTTGTCCACTTAACTTAACCACTTTCCATAATTAGTAAGTTCTCCATTAAATTTATTATTTAAATAATTTCTTTTGCATCCTCTTTGACTTATAGTACACTCATCACTTCAATTTATTATTTAAATACTTTCTTCTTTGCAAACACTTTGACTACTTTGACCTTTTAAGGCTTCTAGATGACTCATGAGGGTTCTCCAACTTCACATGGCCATAACTCTCTAACCGTGAGGACTTATGTGACGTTCTACATAACCACGGAAATGGCATGACATGTACTATCCATCTAGAATATTCTTACCTTCAAATATATTAAAACTTGTACCATTATCCATCAAATAATCTTATTTACATTACCCAAACCTTTGTGCTACCAGAATTCTCTACCAGACTTTCTTCAAGGGTTGACATCAATGAAAACCAACTCAATTAATCAACAATTTCCCCCTTTGGCAGTGATGGCAACACTCTAATGAAATACTGAATTCATGTCATGCAATACTGAAGTCATATAACTCATGCTCTTCCAATGACCATCACTCCCCCTGGAACCATGCCTATGTGCTCTGCATCTGATATATATCTCCCCCTTTGTCATCAATGGAAAAGGTATCTTTCCATCTGAGGTTGCTCCCCCTAATTGAACTGTCCTTGGGGATACTCCCCCTGATTGAACTCTTCCTGAAACTGAACTCTCAACTTGAAATTTCCTCTTTATCGTGCTTCCTCGTGTAAATATAATACATATAAGATAAGCATTCATTTTGGAGTAGAAATTACTCTGTGTCTCTGGTGAATATACTCAAAGGCTTCTCGTGGAAGCAGTTTTGTAAATATGTCTGCCACTTATTCTTTTGTGCCCACATATTCAACTCTGATTTTCTTCTCTGCAACGTGTTCTTGTAGAAAGTGATACTTGATTGGAATGTGCTTCATCTTGGAGTGCATCACCGGGTTCTTTGAGATGTTGATGGAGCTTGTATTATCACAATATATTGGAATAGGCTCATCATACTCAACCTGTATATATTTCAGAGATTGCTTCATCCATAGAACCTATGTACAACATGTTGTTGTTGCGATATATTCTGCTTCGATTGTAGATAAGGATACTAATGATTGTTTCTTGCTCAACCATGATACTAAACACTCACCCAAGTAGAACACTTCTCCAATGGTGCTTCACCGATCATCAATAAAACCTGCCCAATCTACATCTGTGTAGGAAATAAGCGATATATCCTTTCCTTTTGGATACCATAATCCAAACTCTTATGTTCCTTTGAGATATCTGAAAATCCTCTTCATTGCTACGACAAGTGATTCCTTTGGCGCTGCTTGAAATCGTTCCACTTGTCTAACTACCTGCATTACATCTAGTCTGAATGTTGTCACATATAGTAAGCTACCAATCATTGACATGTATTGCCTCTGGTCTGTAGACTTTGAATCATCATCTTTGCTCAACTTGCAACTGGTTTTCATAGGAGTGGTAACTGGTTTGCAATCTTCCATTCCGAACCTCTTTAGCCTTTATATGATATACTTAGTTTGAGAAATAAAAATTCCTTGGTTTCTTTGACGTATCTGAAGACCCAAAAAGAAGGATAGTTCTCCGAGTAATGACATTTCAAATTCATTATGCATATCCTTTGCAAATTCCTGTCTTAACCTATCATCATTGCTTCCAAAAATAATATCATCAACATAAAATTCAATTAATAAAATACTATCTTGAGTTACCTTGATGTAGAGGTTGTTGTTTGCACTTCTTTTTCTAAACCCTGTTGTTGGGGCTCAAAAATGTCATATTTTCATCCACCTTTCCCTTCATTATTCTTCACATTTCCTCGCCCCATTAACCTTTCACGATATCATTTCCATAAATATACTTGGGTTTCACCTTATTGTTCTCCACTTTATTCATTTTAGTATTAAAAGGGAATTTGTGATTAAATGTTAGAAAATTGACATGTTTTCATATATATCTCAA
>SNQJ01S0155509.1:15679-31319 GCA_010110895.2 Picea sitchensis | reverse complement strand
CTCGCACCTAGTGTTGTTCGCACAGGGGAGCTTCCCGAAGGACATGTGGACCGATAATTTGTGATTCCAGCAGGGAATCGAAAGAGTCAATCCGGCTCAAAGGAGATAAAGAACGATCCTGTGAGCGGATCTTGCCCTGAGGGCTGGGGGCTGGCATCAGCTTGGGCACTTCTCGTGCAGCCTGCAGACCTGAATACTCTTATGCCCAAGACAAGAATTGTTGCTAACATTAGTAACCAATTATATGACTACAATTCGGGTAAATAGACATATGTGAAAGAGATGATGGCCATCCTACATGCAATAGAGACCTATTTCCCATACCTCATTGGGTGACATTTTCAAATCAATATCAATCATCATATTCAGAAGTACTTTCTTGAAGAAATGTTATTGTCACCATAGAAGCATAAGTGGGCCACCAAGCTACTATAGTATGACTGAGTTTATCTATAAGAAAGGTAAATAAAATTTGGTAGTTGATCCCTTATCCCAACAATTTGAGGAGGATGCATCCCTCTCCACCTTATCTTTACCCATTCCAAGTTGGCTTGAGGAAGCCCATAAAGAATGGTTGGAAAATGACATTATCATTCAACTCATACATGGGATTCAGGGAGATACCAACCCTTCTAAGGGGTGTACATGGTAATTAGATACATTTTGATATAAATGATGCATTTTTATAGTAAAGAATTCTTCCTTAAAGAAAAGAATCCTAGAGGAATTACATTCATCACTTACAACTAGTCACTCTAGATTTCATAAAACATATGAACGAACTAAGTACTCATTCTTTTGGGGGGGCATGAAAACTAACATCTAGGATTTTTAGGCAACCTATAACACCTACCTAAGAAGGGGAGACAATAAATATACCAAGGGCATTGAAACCACTACAAATCCCAACATGCATATGGGTCAACATAGCTATGGATTTTATAGTGGGAATTCCGAGGGAAGGGAACACATTTGTGATCATGGTGGTAGTCAATTGTCTCTCCAAATATGCTTATTTTTGTGCCCTACCACATCCATTTACCCCCTCATTAGTTTCCCAARTCTTCCTTGATCAAATTTTTACATTACATGGCATGCCCACTTCCATTTTATTGAATCAAGACCCTACCTTCACTAGAAAATTTTGCTAGKATCTATTTCAACCACAAGGTACTTAACTAAAAATGAGCATTGCATATCACTCTCAAATAGATGGTCAAAGTAAAGTGGTCAACAAGTGCCTAGAAACATATTTAAGATTCTTTTCCTCAAAAAAACCACACCAATGTGCACARTAGATTTCCCTCACAGTACAATACCTCTTATCATGGAGCTACAAAAATGACCCCATATGAAATAGTTTATGGCCAAAATTCATTGTGAGTCACTTCATATTTTACGAGTGCCTCCAATGTTTCGGTAGTGGATTACACACTCTACAATAGAGAAGCCATTCTCCACATCCTCAAGGAAAATTTGGTTATGGCTCAAAATATAATGAAGCAATAAGAAGACCAACATCATTGTGAATGTTCTTTTGTTGTAGGGGATTAGGTGTTTCTTTTCCTTCGACCCTATAAGAAAATTTCACTCAAAACAAAACACCTCAAAAATAACACCCAAGTTTTATGGACCCTAAGATATCATCTAGCACATTGAACAACTAGCCTAAAAACTTTCTCTTCCAACCCACTACAAGATTCATCCAATATTTCATGTGTCTTATCTAAAGAAGGTCATGGGATTGAGGTGCAAGGTGTAAACCAACTTACTCAAACTAGATGAAGAAGGCTCCAATTGGCTTTAGCCGAAAGTAGTATTGAATATCAGAGAATGTTAATTACATTGGTGCATAATCAATGAAGTATTGATCTAATGGAAAGACATGGGAACCAACCACGATCTTGCAACAATTTCCTCATCTTAATCATCAAGGACAATGATGCTTTTGAAGCGAGGGGCATGTTATGGTCATACCCTAACCTCCCTACTTTAGGCTACCTAGGAGTTAGTTAATTGTTGTATGTGGCCATCCTCTTTGAATAAGGCCCATTGGATAATAATGGATAGTTATTTTAATGTAAAATGGTCCACTTTACAAAATCCACTAGGTATTTGGTACCCATTAGTTAAGGGACCACAAGTAGTTGGGGTTTTTCTATGGAAAAGTTATTTAAAGAGATAGGAGTCTGTGGAATATTTTCCTTGTGTTGTGTATTTGGAGCTCTACCCAGCAAAAAGTCACCCCACATTATCAATACACAAGGGTATCTTTATATAATTTATTTTATTGTCCCTTGTTTCTAGTTAATGTGCAATTATTTTCTCTGTATACTTGGTTTTGATTTTCAAATTGCACCTTGTTGTGAGACATGATGTTCAAATTGCTTCCTCTAGATGTATATGGACCTTTTTTATTGAATTGCATAACATTCATTTGCTTGTATAACATAACAGTATTTCAGTGTTGGACCATTAGCACTAAGTTCATAGCCTATTACATTTCATTCTAAGGATGAGATCATTATCTGAAATAAACATTATTAACAAGATATAAATTTATGTGTTTTTGTTCATTTTTATTGTGAATAGAGTAATAATGATTAATACACCTCTATTAATGACTTGCAAATTTTAAAATTGTCTCTATAAAATATAAGATGATTACATAAAGAAAAACTAATAAATACCAATAAAATTTAACCACTTGTTCACCACACTCATCCAACAAAAATTCTGAGCCACCCTAATTTTTGTCTAGGTTAACTAAAAGCAGAGTCACTATAAAATAGACAATAAGTGAAAGTCTCTCTGTGGCTCCTCACATCTAGTTCAGAAAGCTACAGGTTTTGAATTGCAGCTTTTATAATTTCTTATAGATAAATGATGTTTTCTAACTATTTTAGGTTTTGGTTTTTTTTTGTTGGAATCTAGTGACATAAATCTACAGGAAATCATTATTGTTTTTGTTGTTTTAAATCCATTTTTGAATGTAGAAATGGAATCAACAAGCTGAACAACCGCCGAAGTACTGGAATTACACAGAAATAATCATTCAAATCTGCTTACAGGATTTAGAGCAAATATCCCTGAAAATATTGCAAAAAAAACTAAAACTTGGAACTTTTAAAGTAGTTCTATATAATTTCGTTCGAGTGAAACATTTTATACCTAAAAAAAATTGCATACAATATATATTATAAATAACGCATTGAACAAGTGATACAACTGGTTCATATGGTCACAAAAATGGACATAAACAACATTCAATAGCTGTCCAGAGGCACCATTTTTTTTCTTCTTCGCTCTCTAATCCACTCAATTGATGAGCTTCTATAATCGTGTTTTCGACCCTGGTTCATCGTGATCAAATTCAACTTTCTAAGAAGAAAGAAGCGTCTAGTACACTCAATGTTTTTAACTTGCCCGATTTAAAACCACCGTGCCGTTGTGAATACTCTTGAGTCTGCCATTGTCAAGATTGTGCTCGCACAGAGAATACCCTAACAGAGTTCGCTGCGAGCATCTCCAACCCCTTCCATCATTCCTGTGCCTGCACTGAGATCCCACACGAGTATGCTTATTGGCCATGAGCTTGACAAACGCTTTCGGTATATCTTTCCTTGTAATCTCCACCTTCTCCTTTCTGATTATAAAACTTTTTTTCTCACATGATCTCCATGCAGTTATACACTCAATGTCATCGCGTGAACTTTGGTTCTTTTTTGTCCTTCGTTTATTGATTTTGATGGTACACACCTCTCCACTTTCAACCAAATTATGCTCATGCTTCCTTCACACGAAATTGTTCTCAAACCGACCTAATTTTGGCGAATCCAATTCCCTGTAATCGCTTGCTATCCCGGCTTTCTCGTAGCAGCTGCTTGATGGGTTTACCTTTTCAACTACTTCTCGTTTCATAGCTGCAAATTTCTCACCCAACAACTCTCATGTTCATCAGATTGTCAACGAATTCAGCAATATGTTATTGATAAGTACAGCATCTATACTCAGTTAAAGTTGATTGTGCAGCTGACCGTATACCTTCGTTTTCAAGGAAGCTGATGTTATCCCCTTTATTTCTGTTAGAAGAAATACGTAGGAAATTAAGAATGAAAGTTTGAGAAACATATGAAAGTATTGATATAGACTAGCACAGCCGTTAACTCGCGGTTGAGAACGGTTGAGAAGGCCGAAAGGTAGCAGCTCAGAATGTGTGTCTCTAATATATTAAGAACATGTGTCTTTAATATAAAATATTTGTGGTAATCCTTTTGTGGTAATATGAAACGTTTGGCTGTATTAGGTGGATAAATGGAACGTGGCAATTACATATACTTACAGTAATTTTTTAATGTGATTAGGTAAATGTTAAAAAGTAAACATGTTAACGGATGCCTTGATAAATGCAAGAAAGTTATGAATAATAAATCTGATCCATTGATTTTGGAGGACGACTAAGAATATGCCAGCATCTTCAATGCATAGCCATCAGATTAGGGTTTAAGATTAAATAGAGTTTAAGGTTAAATAAGGTTAAAAGATCATTAATTGTGCCCGTTGTCAATAGATATAAGCCTTTCAACGTAATTAATATAACTTAATCATGGGATTAGTCTAATGCGCATAGTAGTAATCCTACATCGAAAAATCTGGGTGTGGGTATGATTTGGAAATATTCGGTAAGTACCTCATAGTAATCTTGTTTCCATCGAATTTGGGTTTTTCACCTTCCCATGAATCTACCTGCACAAAGCCGAGAGGAAACCGAAAACATTTACTGTAACTATCCTTATGTGTAAATTATGCATACATCCTTGCAGATCTGCCATTCGATACGATCGCTATTCCGACATTAATACATTTCAATATTGAATATTATCTACGCGAAGTACCAATTACTTGGAGGAGTAGATTATAAACTAATTAATTAAACCGATTTCTGGTGCCCGTCCAACACAGCTTCTCGATCTTCACTGATACTATCTATTATTTGGGCTTTAGCTATGATGTTTGCCTGCAAATCCTATGGCGACTGGAGATAAGAGTTACAGATTCTTTGGATTGGGGCGCTTATTTATTAGAGTGCCCTCAAAAAGGAGATACTACCACCCCATCAGGCGTGACCTCATCCAGTTTATGTTATAGAACACCGATCCAAAATTGAAAGTAAGATCAGGCACTTACCTTAATGGCCTCGCAGCTTTCAGCAATCCCAGCGGTAAATCTGAGCAATATATCCCTCCATTTGTGGCCACGGCACCAGACAACCCCAGTCCCCGTCCCAGAATTGTATGATCATCGTCCTGAGCTTGCTGGGCGTCCATGGCAGCTGCCTACAGAGGAAGAAGAAACTTCTCTCGGCCCTCTAATTCATCTGGGAATGTACGGTCGCTTTCCTTTTCACATGACCCCCGCGAGGATAACGCTTGGCTGCAGGAACGGTTCCGGATCCTCATTGACACGTCTCTTTCCTGCAGCGAAAACTTATATGGATGGATTTTATACCCAATCACTCACACTGAAACTGATTTTCCGCCAGTGGGATGGATGGATGGGAAATTTGCACAGAAACTGACGACGATAACTCTGCAAAGTAAACCAAACAAAGAGCCCTAGAATCACCGACGATGCACGACACCAACAACCCTTAAAATCCTTCCTTCGCTTCCTTATCACACATACATATGGTTGGAGAGGAGATCGCACGTGTGGAGCGGAGACAAGCCTATTCGGATCCCATCAGACTCAGCGCGCAGGACACCGGTTACTGCCCGTCAGCCTTACTTTTTCTTTAATCCAAAAGCCTTTTGGCCTGATATAAAAATAAATAAATAAATTTTATAGTGAAAGAGTGCAATTAATTTAATATTATTTCTGTACTTAATTAATTTACTCTTGTTTGTGTCTGATTATAACACAAAACGTGGGCTCTTGAAATGAGAGGAACCCCTCATCTCCTCACAACAAGTATAATAACTACCAAAGTCCCAGGCCCGTGAATGAAGCAGTCTGTGTGTACGTATTGGAATATTTGTTTATGGTCTCTGAACAGGAGCTTAATGTTTTTATTTTCCGATGCTTCTATTAGGCTTCATTAGCTTTCCATGTATCACTTACCGTCAAGTGGGTGAATCATAGTGCATCCACTTGGGTATCTGGGATATAATTGGATCATTGCCTTTGTTAGAGACATAATAGTAGAATCTGGATTTTATTTGAGGAAAATGAGCTATTGTTATACAGATATTAATCTATAACAATTATCCTTAAGCTTTAGATCTCAAATTTGCACTTCTTTGACCTTGAATTGGAGGTTTTTTTGTGCATGTCATCCATGCAATTTTCACAATCTATTCCAAACTAACATTTATAGATTTCAAATTCTATTTTTTCCATTTTATAGCATTAATAAAGTTGTTTAGTATGTAGATCTATTTTAGATGGTCCCTTCAATCCCTTTTATCAAAGTTCTTATTAATAACTTATTTTTATTATGATCTTCTTCTACAAATGATATTCTAAATTGTAATCATGCATATGCAATTGGTTCCAAATATTCTTTGAAACTTAAGACTTGGCCCCCTTGATCCTCAACAAGTAGGAATGGCTTGTAGAGTTACAAGTTCTTTACATTACCTACCAGGTAAATATGCATATAAAGTGAAAGAGCATTGCTTCTTACATTCTCCAATATTTCAAAAACTGTGTATCCTAGGGCTTTGGATTTTCTTTCATGGCCCTTGTAATTTGTTTATTGATGTGCAACCAACTCTAGCTCCTACTTTAAAGGTGTTATCAACCATGCATTAATCATGCATGGCCTTGTATTTCTTATGAACCTATTTGCTTCATCCTATCTATGAACTTCCATTCCTTTAATGCATACTTGAGGTTTATACCCCTACTTTAGGTTGTACATATACAGTATCCAATGAACATGGTGGAAAATATCCAAAACATATTTCAAAAAGTGACACATCAGTGGATGTGTGGACAACCCTGTTATAGGAATGTTGCATGTAAATCAAATTGTCATCATAGGTCCTTGGATGTTTCTAATTGTATCCTCTAAAACACTATACTAAATCGGAATCCATATTCAATGCCTCCCTTTTCCCATTAGTTTGAGGGTGAAAGGTGATGGATCTTTTCAATTTAGAATACAACCTCTCCCATAGTGAAGTCCAAAATGCACTAAGAAATCTAGTATTGCTCTTAGAAATTATGCTCCTTTGTATCTCAAAGTGCACCCAAACCCTTTCAAAGACTAAGATTGTTTCTCCTAGTCATTTGATGGATTTCTTACATGTCATCAAACAAGCACTACACATATAGGTAGTCATGAACTCTTCTTGTTGGCCTCAACAAAACCCCAACAACAACCATGGATACACTAACTACCACAATTCATGCTTCCTTCTTGTCCTTGGCATGTAAATCAAATTGTCATCATAGGTCCTTGGATGTTTCTAATTGTATCCTCTAAAACACTATACTAAATCGGAATCCATATTCAATGCCTCCTTTGTCCATTAGTTTGAGGGTGAAAGGTGATGGATCTTTTCAATTTAGAATACAACCTCTCCCATAGTGAAGTCCAAAATGCACTAAGAAATCTAGTATTGCTCTTAGAAATTATGCTCCTTTAGACCTCAGTGCACCCAAACCCTTTCAAAGACTAAGATTGTTTCTCCTAGTCATTTGATGGATTTCTTACATGTCATCAAACAAGCACTACACATATAGGTAGTCATGAACTCTTCTTGTTGGCCTCAACAAAACCCCAACAACAACCATGGATACACTAACTACCACAATTCATGCTTCCTTCTTGTCCTTGACAAACAACCAATGAAGTTCATGGACATATTTTCCCATTACCTTAAAAATGAAATGGAAGTGAACATATAATCCCTACTTCCTTCTACATAGGCTTGTTGGTACACCACAATATATATCCTTTGATAAACCTGGCTAGTTTTTGTTGCAACTTGGACTAATAAGAATACCTCTACAAGTTGTCCAATCTTCCCAATATGTCAATGTAGATAGCAACCTTGTACATATGAGACTCCCTTATTAATTGTGAAACAAAGCTTCTTCATCGTGTAGATTAATCCATCTTGGAAGAGATAATCAACTTTTTTGTCTGTCTAATTGTTCTTGTTGATTCTACTGCAACTAATACACCCCCTGTAAATCCTCATATTCTGCAAGCTCCTCTCTATATGCTTTATGGATGAATGGATCCATGTGCATGATGTCCCCCATAGATGTCATTTTTTGCACTAATGCTCTTGATCACATATCTCCTAACTTGTTGGAAGTTCCCTTCTTATATTTAATTAGTAGATGAAATTGTTGCATAAATCGTATACACTTAAAATCTGGTGTTTATTGGAGCTTACTTTGAGTCTTCAAGTATTGCATATGATAGTGATCAATATGGATTATGGTCTCCATCCCAATAAAAGTTGTTTCCACTTTTGGGGGGTTAAGGTTTGAAGCATCCACAATGCATGTAATAGAGAATGGTCCAAGATGAGGCATAATCTATAGAAACCTGAGTATGTGGTTAGCCAAAATACAAGAGTTACGAAACCCTGAATATACAACTAATAAGTGTAGTAGATATGTAATAAGTGTAGCAGGTATGTAGAGGCCTAAGTATATCTCTATGTTTGAGATCAATGGTGTAGAACACCCCCTTAGTGAGTGGGTCACAATTGTCCTTTTCTTGAGTTATTTTAGAATCTTTTGTCACTATCTCTAAAAGTGTGTGTGTGTGTGTGTGTGTGTTCCTATTGTAAAAGGGTTGTTGCTTCTTGGCTTTTTAGATATTGCCTATTATTTTTACATTGTTTTGATATATTCCTCCATGATATTATAAATATCACAGGTATGTCTGATATTCTTTTCATGTGATGCAAAGCTTATTTGATAACATGACAAAGAGATTGTGGAAGATTTGAACATGCAATTGTTATGCTTTGTTTATATGGATGATACATGCAATTGTTATGCTTTGTTATATGGATGATGCATGCAATTGTTGTTATGTGTCATGATGAGTTGATTTACTTCTAATTTTGACATAAATATTCAATACTAAACTATTTAATGAACTTTGTATCCTTGTTATTTTCTTTTACTCTACACTATCTTTCAAGGCAACACCAAACATGGCTCAAGTGAGACCTCCTTCCTTTATAAGGTTGAAAATTTTATCTTATTAGACTACATCTAGCCTTTGTTGGACACCTTTATGAACACTAGGTATTAAAATGAACCAACAAATGGTTTTGTTGATGAGACATACATGGATGCAACACAGAAAAAATACAATAGAAGTCAACGAAAAATGAGTTACAAGACTAGTTTAATGTGCAAATCCATATTTTTTCTTGTCAGGAATGCATATATTTAAAATTGGAGGTGGAAATATTTAAGCATACACACCTCTTTGAAGAGGAACAAATGATATATTGGGCCAAATTTCCAATAATTCTATATGAATGGTTGAAATGGTTGGAAAAACAACCTCGTCATTAGCGAGAGTACACAAATATTAACTAGAATGTTGATAATCTGATGAAGTTATAGAGCTTTGAAGATGAGGTCACATGTGTAGTACATTTCTAGTTTAAATGGGTGATGGAAGCCTATGCATTTTATTTGTCCTAGAGTATCATAAATCTTTAACCAATGCATTGGAAGAATTCAAGAATGGACCTCACATAAGGATGAATGGAAAAAATATTTCCTAGATCAATATTTTTCTCATAGAATAGGGTATGCTTCCTAAACATGTGGAGATGGAAGTGTAGGCCTTGTGTTGGAGGAGGATGTGAAGATGGTGTTCATGTGTAAAGAAGCCTAACGTTTGGCTAATGGTGGAAGAAGAGAATGTACCTTGTATTCATTATGAGCATTATAAAAAGTAAGTAGCACTAAAAGAACACCAGTGATGAGATCGAATGAGAATGATATGTCCCATAAAAGAGTACCTCATGAGAGAGTTTAGTGCCAAAGTGTATCAAGAGTGTGAGATGATGATGTGAGAATTGAGTAAAGGAGATTTGGCTAGCCCCAATGATTGTGAGATGAAAAATGTGTTAGAGCATATTACAGAAAAGGTTGCACTGGAATAACTCGAGAAATGTCAATAGATCAAATTTTGAAGAGAAAATATGAGTTAGGCAATRTGAGTGCTTGGATAGACTACATATAKATGCATGAAGAGACTTTCRTACTTGAATATGTTGTGATCTAAGACTTTAGAAATAATGGACAACATCTAGAGATTGATGTGTTGGGAAATGTGCCAAGTTGGTATGATAGATTTGTGAGAAGCCATGATGCCAAAAGGAATGTAGGTTGAAATAGTGTTGATTCCAATCTATCATTTGTTCGAAACACTATGCCATTTGTTATTGATTAAGTATGTGTAGCCTTTATCATGCATAGTGTGATTGTTGTAGGTGTTAATGGCCAATGTGTCCATGTAATAGTCTTTGTGTGCAATGCTAATGCTAGTGATTTGTAAATTATGGTGGATATTCTATTGTAATAGTTCATCACAACATATCTCACAAATTTTTGAAATATCTATCTCACATTTTTTTGAAATATCTTTGTTATGCAGTGTTTACTTAATATTAAAATTGAATATTACTAGCTTAGTGTTGAAAATACTAAAATAAGATGAGAATGAAATAAAAGAAGCTAAAACAAATACCACACAATGAACACAAGATGTACCCTAGGAAACCCAATATGGGAAAGTAAGGACTATGCTTTGCTCTTTTCTTCTTAGATATGAAATGTGAATAAACAAAAAAGGAAAACTCGCTTTGGAGTTACCATAGACATTTTAGCTTGTATGGTTTCTATAGGGTCTTTTATTTTCTCTATTATGCTCACTATGTTCTAGTTCCTTGATCTGCTCAACAATGGAACAATAATCAATACAACAAGAATGGAATCCCTTCTTTTTCTAGTGGCCCAATATTTAACATGCCTTGATAACTATCTTGGGTTAGGTTGTCTTGGGTTAGGGTTAAGGTTTTTCCATGCCTCAACACTTAATTAGGGATAGGGTTTTGGACCCTCTAGAATCTTCTTTAAAGTCCACATGTGTGAGTATGGGAGTTGGCGTGCCATCCACTCAGTACCATGGTGGTCAAAAGTATAATCCAACTTGTGGGAGACATAACTTCTTCATATGAATTTTGATTGAGGTAATGTTTGTGTTGATTGAAATCTTTTGAAATGTAGAATAATGTTGAAGGGTTGCAAACTTTGTCAACAACAAAATTGACCCCCAAAACAACTATTTCATGCCCCAAATGACCCCCAAAAATTTCAAGACCCCAAATCACCAAAACAAGTGTTGCCCGTAAAATAGGCCCTACAATTCAAAAGCTCCAACTTTTCCACTCAGAAAGTACCAAAATATGTGACAAATTATTTGGTGATCCATTTTGGATCACTCAATTTTACTATAGGAGTTGATGAAATTTGTCAACAATTCCTTCTAGTAGTGTTAATGTTAGTGGGAGAAGTCAAAACTTGGTTGCTCAACTTACTTTGCTAGGATTTGTTCTTGTTCTAGGTCTGTAGACTACAAGTATGGAAAATTAGTGTGTAGAGCCAACACTGCAATTACCCTTGTCCCATGGATGTGCAAAAGAATAAGTTGAACAACAATGGTTCCTTTACGATGTAATTTGGTGCACATGAGGAACTATTTCTAATGTTGCAAGCTTGGTGGAATTCCATACCATTCCACGTGGGAGACTGTTGCAATGGTATACGATGCTTGAGGAAGAAGTCCAAGTTTGGAGTATGGATTGAGGAGGAAGTCCAAGTTTGGAGTATGGATTGAACCTAGGACCTATCCCCTACGAGGACATTACTCCACCACTTAGCTATATACCCCCCTTGATGAGAGAGTTTGATAAAGGAGCTTGAGTTTGGAGTGTAAATTAAACTTGAGATACCCCTAACAAATGGGTTTCTCTATCGCTAAGTTTCATATCCTTCTTGATGAGGGATTGAGTTTGGAGAGGGGTTGAAATTTCAAATCCGAACATCTCATCAAATTTGATGGTTTCCACAACTAGGATGCCCGTTTCAACACATTTAACAAAGAATGTTACGATTTCTCAATTCTTTTTATTGTATTTCCATCCTTGGTTTGGAGTGTAGATTAAACCCAAGACCTAAGAAAGAGGGTAGAGTACTCTAAACTATAAGACCTAAGAAAGAGGGTAGACTACTCTAGACTACATGCCAACTTTCATGAGGGAGTGTGAGCCCCCTCTTTAGCTTGGCTCTCAAACAAAACAAAACAAAACAAAAGAGGGTAGACTACTCTAAACTACATGCCAACTTTGATGAGGGAGTGTGAGCCCCCTCTTTGGCTTAGCTGTCAAACAAAACAAGCAACTATTCAAAGTGTACTAATATATACAAAAAAAAGTGGGTGTTGTCTAAGTATTCTACAAAATGACTTTTTTCGCCTAAATCCCATGACATAAATCTTCAAAAAATCACTATTTTTTATTGTTTAAAATCCATTTCTGAATACGCAAATGAATTCAACATACTAAAAAAAACCCTCTTAGACTTATTTAGAATACGGCTAAAACATATTTCTACCCCTTTATTTTTATTTTTTTTGATAAAAATCCTTATTTTGACTTTTATTTTTTTATGATGCCGGGTTTCACCGCTTCTAAATTTAAAATCTAATCGCGATATTAAAGCTATAAAATCATGATGTGTGGTGATCAACATATTGGATACGGCAAAAGTCATTTCGAGATCGGTTTTATAAAAGGTGATGCTGACAGGCAGCAACCCGTGTGCCGCCGGCGGGCTTCGGTCCTTTCCGGCGACGAACCGGCGATCGGCCGTCTCCTGCCCACATGTGCGGGAGATGGGTAGGGATATACGTGTGCTTTGTTCGGTGTTGTTATTCCGGGCTCTTTTGAATGAGTGCTGTTGGGTTTGCATCGGAGAGAGAGAAAGACAGAGCGCTTAGGGGAGTTTTCTCTCGGGTTTGCGAAGCCTCCGTGGGTCGGGGATTATCAGTCCATGTGCCCGTGACTTCGTTTGCGGAAGGTTGAGCCGAATAAAACATACACAGATGAGGATCCGGAATCGATCCGGAGCTTTATTCACATCTACTTCCTGTATTGCTATAAACACTGGCCATAAGAATGGCGAGGAGGAGGAGTTTCTTCTTCCGCTGGTAGCAGCTGTCCTGGACGTCCAGCGGGCTGAGGAGGAAGAGGAGCGCGAAGGTGAAGGAGATCATGGCACCCTCACTACCGCTCCTGGGATTCATATGCGTCCTGCCCACAACTGGAGGAGCGCTTTACAACTCCAACGCAGAGGCGAAGGGAACACTGAAAGTCAGGCTCTTAAGGTAAGGGCATGATCTCTTCCATTTTGTTTTCTGTATTTTAGATATAATATGATGGAAGAAAGGTAGGCAGTTAGAATGAATCCTTTTGCTGTGGGTGAAGTCAGTATGCAATCTCCGCATGTATTGTATTATATTAGAGTCAACCATATTATTGCCCTCTTTTCCCTATATTAGCCTTTTATGATTTGCCCGCAATGGATGAGCTCCAAGGATTCTGGAAGAAATCCATGCAATCTATGTGATGTGCGTATCAAGTGGTGCAGAATCACGGGGTATATATATATATATATATGCTGCAGGCGTTATGGCAGACATTTGGTGCGTAGGCTACTAAGCTCATGGGGTTAATGTTGATCAAGAAGCATGCGTGCCGTCCCCCAAAATCTCCGTTACAGACCTCGCGAGATCACAGTGCTCGACTGATATCAGTTCATGTTACTGAATCTGCTTTCTATCGATTTCACCGAAGAAGTGAATAGATGTATTGTGGAACCGGGGGCAAGTGGCAGTTTCGGTCACATGCACTGAAAATGAAGGGCATGCCCAGTTGGGTGCAAACTGGGTTTCTGTATGTGCTCCTGAAACCCTCAAGTTCGTCTTAGACCTGTTACAGAAGACAATACACAGAGATTTATGTCAAACAACAAGACAATAGACACAGATTTATGTCAAACAATATGCACTCCCAGATCGGGATATATATCGTCATATTTGAAATACAGTATATATTATCCCAGCATTAATTGTTTTACTGTTCACTCAGATTTATAAATCTATCCTTGTTATGTATATATATATATATATATATATAAGTATTAACATGGAATTTCGAAACATGTGCGGGGTAGGTAATGCGAGGACATGGACAAATGTTGAGGGCTCTGGTCTAATGGACTGATTTCCTCCGATGTATTCAGAATACGCACTGCAATTCCGAGGGCATCATTTCCCAAGTATACCTTCTATCTTGAGAATCAAGATCAGTGAAAGTAAAAGTCAATAAGCGCTCCCCAGATGCAAAATCTGGGATAGTCGTGTTGATGGCGTAGATTAGGACGAAATAGTGCAGGCGCAAGAAACAGATTAAAATAGCATTGATATTTCATAAGCCCAGCTGTATTACACAATGAAATGAGAGGGATAAAATAAACGAGGCACAAATATGTGGCTGCATAAACGATTTCGAGTTAAGATCTCTCCTATCCCAGGTCTGAAGAACACATAGGTTTTTTGAATGCAATAATTTATATTCTTGTTCGGCATTTTGGTGTTTGTGTTGGAAATATGTCAATTAATTTTTTCATGCAGATGCACGCATGCATGCAATCTATTTATGAACTGTTTCTGTAACTATGTGATCTATTCATTATCAGTTTGTGTAACTGAATGATAGATGTTATATATACTAGCATACTTATAGAGGTGGAGGACAATACTAGTGTGTGAGGAGAGGATGATTGTATGCCTATTGTAATTCTCTCTTGAATAACAGAAAACAGATAATCATTGCGTGATTTTTTCTCTATTTGAATTTCCACATAAATCACACTGTCAAGTACATGATTAGTGTGCTTAGTTTTATGCCAATTTGATCTTACTTAGTTTATGCTCTGTTATAGATATTATAGATGCTATGTTTTGCTTCCACTTCGTAACAGTTTGATCCCTTTCTTTTAAATCAATCAAAGTATTGGATTGGGTACTAATCTGTTATAGACAGAAGCAATTGGTTTGGAAGGCAAAATGTGATAGTTAAACGAGTTTTTATTGCCTAATCTCGTTTTGCACTAAAAATCCGTTTTGGGTTTCGTCTGGATATGCGCAGGACGAGGGAGAGGGAAAGAAAGCAGACCGCGGATGGAAGGGAAGTATGAGGTACGCATCCATTTCCAAATCGGCCTTATTCTACTGCTTTGGCACTGTCGTCGTGACGTGAATCCAAGTTCAATTACTTCACCCTAATTATACTCGTGATCTCTTCTGCGCCTCTTTTCGCAGAAACCAATGGGATAACATCGACCTCGGACTCTTTACACAGAATGGTACAGATAGAAGCTACTTACACCTTTTATTACAGTTTGAAAATGGAATATTGCCACTAAAATTCCCTTGCCTATTAGTTGTTACCAACCATTGTGAGTTAGGGTACATTATTTGTTGTGGATTGATAATCAGGAACTCGAGAAGCCCTCCTGAAGAACA
>SNQJ01S0155507.1:19180-41568 GCA_010110895.2 Picea sitchensis | reverse complement strand
AGCTCTTTTCAGGTGTTAAGAGATGTTTGACTCCAGTGAACCAGTTCTCTTTCTTCAAACCAAGTATATAAGATGTTTCAAGTGCCTCCTTAGTGTCGTCAACGTGGTAGTATGATTCAACAACATTTTCTACACTTTGTAACCAACTTGCGACACTTGCGAAAGTTGTAAGGAAGTTGCGACACTTACGACAAGTGAGAAGCATATGCGACACTTATCCAGTTGAGTAATTTTGATGTGTAAGAGAATGCCCCCCAAAGTATGAAGTCAGAAGATGCGAACTGATGACTGAAATACTTTGTAGACATTCAAGCAAGGGTATAGACTTGGAGAACCTGATAGAAGCTACACACAAACATCCAACAAATATCATGACATATTTCAAAACCCAAGGTAGGCATACCTATGCTTGGGTGATCGATATTTGTAAGGTATGGCCGCCATAATATACACTGCGGATCCATAATTGTATTGATAAAAGGGTATAGCCACCGAAGATACAATGTGGATCTATACTTTGATGACTCAGACTAATCGTAGCCACGAAAAATACACAGTGGATCTACGAGATGACAAGACATAGACACGACCAATACAAAGTGGATCTATGTAACAATGTATGTGTTCTTTGTCCAATAAAAACTCCTTTGCAACCTGGGCAAAGCATATATCAAAGTGATTACTCAACCCAGGGTCCTCTTACCAATCCCAATATGGTACGAATCTGACCATGTGAATAGATGTCTTGACGTCGAACATGGCAGAAACCACTTGATTACCGGTAAATGAGGTTAACCGTTAACAAGTGTGAGGGAGATCACCATTAATGTCAATGATTCCCAAGGTACCTTAGCACATTCCATCGAACGTCAATAGATGAGCTGAGGTCGAACATTCATGGAGTCATTCGATCAGAGGTCAATGATTTAAACCCCTGATAATGTGTTGAAGTCGATAGGAATAGACTCGTCGAGGGAGGGCCTTGATGTATCCCCCATCAACGACGCGAAACACATGTAAAGATGTAATTGGTAGATCAAAAGAACATGGACTGACACGGGTTTTGAGACAAGATATTTGGGATGGTTGGAATGGTACGATCGAAGCTTTCAATAAGATTTTGGAGACAACATTGACTAATATTTGCATTATTAACATAGATGATTGGGATTTGAGAATTCCAGCAGTGTTATGGGCTTATCAAACTACTTGCAAAAAGTTGACAATGCAGACTCCCTTCAAGTTAGTTTATGGCATGGAAGGAGTGGTACTTATGGAATATTTGGTTCCTAGTTTAAGAATTGCAAATTTTATAGGTATGGATGACATCGTATTACACATTATTTTTGTCATCCCAGTGATCCTTTTATACCATGTGTTCATGTTCCCAAAAGAGCCTTTCTTCATGAGAAAAGTGACTGGGTTTCTGTTCCAAAAACTCTATTAAAGAAGATCTCCATAGGCTGCACTATACGCAGGGTGCAACTATGCCTAATCACTTCTCTCTGCCCTCAAACCAGTTTGCGACGTCTCCGCAGGTTGTCCTATAGCCAGGGTGCGACGATGCTGGAAGACTAAGAAAATGTTGACCTTCATGAAAGTTCTAGAAGGATATGTTCTAGAAGGTGAATTGGCATCCGTATAGTTGGGATCCTACTCGCTTCTCTGATTTAGTGGGATCATCCTAATCTCTTCAACCACCTCTCTTTCCCTTATACAAAGAAGGATTTCTCATGGAAAAGGCTAAGGTTAATGAAGGTTGAATAGGATAAGAATTGTATGAGGGATTCTATCTCAATTGATGTTTGAGGGATTCATTGCAGTTCATCAAGTTATTGGGGATTATCTTCATGCAAGATTGGAGCAAGTGTGTGTGTTGGATCAAAGGGCCACTAAAAGGGGACATTGCATCATAAAGGCTGTTTGGTTGTATCTTCCACTTTTACTTAATATAATGCAACAACATGTTTCTTTCCCATAAAACCATTCTCGTTTTATTGTATGATTCCTTGATCACATAGATAAGTTTTCATTGAGTATATTATTGTTGCTTTCACTTTGGTTGGTTTGTGTTCCCTTGCATGTCCTATATCACAAGAGCACTTGAGTAGAGCAAGGACAACAAAGATACAAGGAAATGATATTTAAACGGTATGCCACTCATCTTTTGTTTGGTAGTAAATTCAATTATTAGAGATTAGGGAAAGCGCAATGTCCCGTCTAGTTTTGTTCTATATATAGGTGGATCTAGGGAGATCAACTTATGTCCACATTTACCGATAAATCCAATAAAAAAATTGACGACTCCACTGGGGATACAACTTGTTTTGTTTTTTTGCTGTCCATTTGCCTTTAGCCTACCTCCTTTCATTGTAATCCAGTCTCTGAGTCTGTGGGTGATCCATTTAGACTCCCCGGGTCTGAAAGTTCATTTAGATTCTTTTTCCTTTTCCAATTTTTCCTTATTTACAGGGATCGCCGCAATGTACCCCTTATACAGCCTGCGACGTTCCTTGATCGCCGCATCATGCATGTTTGATTTAGTGTGGAATCAACACATTCTGTCCCGTAGCTAGACTGCGGCGACCTTACTTCACTGCACTGTACCTTACTATTGAGCTGGGACATTTCCCATACGACTTGTTGGTTTGGGCCTTTTTGTCTTCTATCACCCAGTTTTTCTTTGATCACTTGGGATGAAATTTTGGTACCAGTATCTGATTGTTTTATGAGTTTAAGACTTTTTGTTGAATGGTTTTTAGAGATTGAAAGTCTTTCTTTGTCATTTTACAAGTTTTTTGCTTCTTGATTTTTTGTCAACAAGGATATAATCTATGGATTTAGTTCTGAGTGCTTGATTGATTAAAAGTCTTTGATTTGATTAAAGTTTTGGATTGTTTTACATTTTCCAGATTGCTTATGGATTGGAAAGATATTTTCTTTGGCATTTAGCAAAACACTTTCTTGTCATCTTCATTTTTATCTTCATTGAAAGTTTGATTTGGGGTAATTTGTTAAGTGTATCTATTTTCTTTGATTACATTTCTTCTTTCTTCATTATACCTCTGATTTGGTTTTGGAAAGGAAGAATTAAATTCATCTCGTCTTTTTAGGAATCACTCATAATAAATTTTTGCATTCGATTTTCTTTTAAAAGAGAGCAAATTGGGATATTTGATAGCTTATGATTGGTTGGTTGGAATTGTGTTCATTCAAGAAAAAGAAATTACATTTCGTAGCTTTCGTGCTTCCAAAGAAGTAACTTTTCCCTACTATAATTAGAGTTCATTGAAATGAAAGATTGCATCATTAATCTCTTCTTGCATCTTATTGGGTCAAGGTCTCATATGACATCATTTTCATTTCCATCTCCCTCTTGAGTAAAGAACAACCTCTAAAACACTGCGTAATTTTAAAATTTATTAGTAAATTTTATTTTCTAGAAACTCTTATCACCAACATTAGCTAGGCTAGCACTTTGGAATAGGTTGTGAGGCACACTCTCCAAAGCATAAAACACACTGTATCATCTTGTGATAGGAAGTGTTCAAATCCACTTGCAACATTTTTTCCTAGGAAGCCCTTCTCACACAAGGGTCAAACTTGAGGTCGCATTAAGGCTGGCATAGTTACTCACCCTGCTTTGTTGGTCTTGGTGTGGAGATTGTGCATATTATGGGGGTCACTTGAAGGTATAACCACAATTATGGGTGGAAGCCTTTCGAGTTTATTTCGGGCTAGATACCCTGCCATTGCACGTGGATCGGATTGTCGACTGTTTCCCTAGGCATCACTATTGTTCTTGGTAACCTTAGTAGCCTATATCTTTAGGGTCTTACACGAGGTGACTGTGGAGGGGAAAGTCTTCATGGTACCTAGAATTGACATTGGCTAGACTCACTCGGGCTCCTATGAGGGTATACCCACGATTATGTGTGGGAGCTTGATCCAGGGTGTAAGTCCATTAAGCAGGTCGTCAACGTAACTTTTACACCCCCTCTATCCTAGCCCCTTCTTGTCTTGACTTTGCGACGTTGGATTTCATCACCAACTAGTGACTTCGAAATAAGAAGGTTTTGTTTGCTTGGTTTGATTTCTAGATTTTATTAGCGAGTGTTGTTTGTTTTCGTTGTTGGCCATAGATTTGTTCCATAAAATATTTGGTTCGGCCAACATTGACCCTCCATGCCATTCATGTATGATGCAAGGGATACGCCTGGAAGATCCAGAAGGTTAACTCCCTTTGATTCCTAATCCATCGGAGGGCTCTCCTGAGCAGAGAGCGGTCCAGGACAACGTAACCTCACAAGTGGAAAGTTCCAACTCTTTATAAGATTTTCGAATTATTTCTATCTCTCTAGAGGACTTCTGACTTCCTCCAAATCCGTTACCGTATTTTGGATATGAGAGACGTATTCTCTGGATGAATTCATCAGGAGAACTTGTTGTTGAAACTTTTGGACCACCGATTGGACCCCATACATGCCCTGGAGTAGAGAATCCCCTTCTTTCTAGTGACGCATTTAGAACCCCGCCTCAGACTGTGCGGGATATTTATGACAACTTAGGGACATGTCCCGATTCACCTATCGTATCAAAACTACTCGAAACGTCTGTTACCTACATGGTGCTATTAAACAATTTTTCTGGTACAACTAGCAATATCACCATCGTTCCAGACACACAGTTAGTTGTTCCTAGCTCAACTTTTTCTCTCCAGATGGCCCATTCTACTATGGTTCCACATGCTACGACCATTCCTACTGGGAATGTGGTGGTTAATCAAGCTCCCATTGGAACACCACTTTCATTTAGACCTATCCCGTCGCTTCCCCCTTGGTATCACACTTTGAATACTTCCATTGCCATCCCTACCCAGAATTCGTCCTGAGGGCAGAGACTTTTTGTTCCTTCTGGGTATAATTCTGCTGCTGTTTTTTTTTCCACACCTACCTATAACCATTCTGGAAGGCCGTATGTCCCTCTTCCACTTTTGTTTGGAGGGGGGCTAATTATCTCAACCGTAGTGGCTCCAACCCATCTGGGGGCACTGCTCCGTCTATCACTTCTAGTTTTTAGATTCCTTTTGGAGGAAAACCTCAGATTGGGGCACAACCACAAGTTGGGGGACAACCTCAATTTGGGACACAACCGCAGGTCCGGTGGAAACCCCAGATTGGAACACAACCTCAATCTGGGGCACAACCTCAATTTTGGACACAACCTCAGGTCGGGTGGCAACCCTAGATTTGCACACAACCTCAATCTGGGGCCCAACCTCAATTGGGGGGAAACCGCAAGTTGGCACCCATAACTTGGTTTACGGGAAAACTACACCTGTACCTTGGATTCTTCCTCTCCATGGAAATTCACAACCATTTGGGGGGAAACATTCTCAAGTTAACTCTTTTGTCCCTCCCCATCTCGACTAACCATATTCAGGTTCCCTGAATCCTACTTGGGGTCCAAACTCCCAGTCGAATGTTCCTTTCCAAGGACACATTCCCAATCAACCCAACCCTGCAAGATATATGCCTCAAAACCCTCCCCAAATGAATCTGTCAAGACTATCTACTTATATGCAGACTTCTTACGGTCCTACTGGCACACTGACATGACTTCCTCCCCAAAGTCACCAGTATCCTTAAGTGAATAGGAAATTACATTTTCTAGCCACTTTGGATTTAACTGACTTATCTAGGATCTTGAATGATCCAATCTTACATTCTCCCCATTGGTTTGTCATTCCGGCCAAATTACCGTCCGACATTCCCAATTTTGACGGCCGACCGAGAGAAGATCCAAACAATCATGTTATGAATTTTCACCTTTGGTGTTTGTCCAACTCATTGATGGACGACTCCATTAGGTTGCGACTCTTCCAGTGAACTCTCATGGGTTTGACAACAAAATGGTACATCGAGTTACCGTGAGGCTTATTTCATGACTTTAATACCCTAGCCATGGATTTCCTCATGCATTACCAATTGCCAGTTCGTTACGAGACAAGAACCAAAATTTTGAGTTCCTTTAAGCAATCTTCTGCCAGTCATATTTACGATCACATTCATGAGTGGAGAAGAAGACTATGTTTGATCAAAATTGACCTTCCTGATCAGTTATTGGCTGAGTGGTTCACCAAATCCCTCATTAGTAAAATCACTCGTGATGTTTCCATGGGTGGAGTTGTCACTGAAGAGCAGGCGATTAGTCGTTCTCAATACCTAGATCTTGTTTATTCGCAAACATGCACACTTTACGACTTGATCCCCGATGCTCCTCTCCCTTCTACCACCTCTACCTCAACAACCCCGACCTCTTCTCATGCCATTGATGGTGTGATTGGCACCTTCCATCCTGACGCTCAATCCACGCATTCCCCTCACACCAACACCAAGTCTAATGCTTATAATGTTCAACATGCTCCGACTCCTACTCCTTCCACCAACAAAACTTCCGAGGTTAATTTCGTTCAATCTACCCCTGCCAGTAAAAATAAATATAAAAAAGGAAAGGGTAAGAACAAGGAGGATAAGAATAATAACTCGCAATTCAAAAAACCCAAAACACAACCCTCTTATGATAAGGATAAGCATAAACTTCGATATCCTTGCCTTATCTGTGGTGATTATCACTACACGCAAGATTGTCCAAGATGTGCTGAGGTCACTAAGTTCCTTCATGGGACCGAGAAAACTCCCACACCTGCTATTTTGTCACAACCTTTCCCTTCTCAACAATAAGCCCAATTCGTCACTCATGACCAACCTTCTCCTTCTACCACTTCATATGTCCTTATGTGTACTAGTGATTCTAAAAGGAGCGACGTTTCCATCGCAAATCGAGCCAAAGATTACTCTCCTTCAAAGGAGAAAGTTGACTATTTTCCACCTTCGTTAGTTCAACCGCCTCCCTCAACTTCACCTCCCAATGGTCCTCTTCATCTCAAATGATCGGGTCCTAATACAGTTCTCTGCCCTCCTCCTAAGGGCGTTGTTTGAAAATGTGCTTTTAATCCTCATGCGCGTGCTTCTCAAAACTACAATATTGTATAAGACCTTATGGAAGCACCCTCCGCGATGTCAGCTCTCGAAGTCCTTCAAAGTTGTCTCGCTCAATAGAAGGCACTGTTAAATTCCATTGGTGGAATTGATCCCACCGATACAAATTTGATAATCTTTGACCTTGAAGATCACATTCCAAGGCTACCTCCTCAGTTAGCGTTTCAGATCCAAGTTATTGTAGAGAACAAGAATATCTGTAGAACCCTTATTGACAAGGGAGCCTTGATGTGTGTTATGTTTGTTAGTTGTTGAAAATCCATTGGATCTCCTCCCCTCACCAAATCGCACAATACACTTAAGGCATTCAATGGTTCTGGTTTTAAACCCTACGGTGTTCTTCCCTCGTGGTCTATTATGTTGGAAGGAAAATCGGTCAATGTTGAGGTCGAGGTCTTTGATGCACCTCTTGACTATAACCTCCTACTCGGTCGTAGCTGGATTGATTCCATGCATGCAGTTGTGTCTACCCTTTTCTATGTGTTACGTTTCCCACACCAAGGAAAGTTCGTTACTGTTGACTAACTGGCCTTTTTTAATTCTGATTCCTGTACTAGAAACGTACCCTTTATCTCGAAAACACCTCCTGGGTACGAGAATGTCAGCATGGGTCTTATGAAAGATTCAACTTTGATTTGTACCTTCCCAATCCCACCACTCTATATTCCACCTCCTTTTGTCACCTCAATCAAAATGATTTCCACCTCTGTTTGTGAAATACCCATGTCTCATGACTCGTGGATAGTACCTGACCATGTTGATTATCTTCGCTATGGAGAACAAATGCCCTTAAGTCCAGTTGAATCCGCTTATCAGGCCATTCAATCGACAACCCCTTCTACTCCTTCTCTCTGTGATTGATCTCCCGATTCATTTCACGTGATATTTCCTACCGACGAGATGATGATGCCATTCATGTAAATGGAAGACACCCCATGGGACGATGGAAATCATCGTTCCATTATTTTCCTAGAGCATCACACCATAGAGAGTTACCAACGAATTTCGACTCCATCAACCGTTGTTGTCATTTCCTCTGTTTCTGAGTGAACACGCGATGTGCTATATGAAGGGAACCTGAGTAACATTTCACCCACCGTTCCTCTTGACATATCCATTAAACCTAGAGTCATCGAAAATATTCACATCGAAGCCTCATGTTCCGTCGATGAGGTCATCACTTATAAAGCTATTTTTCAAGAATTCTGTGACGTTTTCACCTGGAGCTATAAAGAGATGCCAGGTATTGATCCCGATATTGTTTTGCACGCAATTAATACCTACCCAGATGCTAAACCCATTCGGCAGAGACTTCACCCGGTTCACCCTCATAAATCCACTGCTATCAAGCTTGAAGTTGAAAAACTTCTTAAGGCTAACTTTATCTATCCTGTGGCTTTAACCGATTGGGTATCCAATCTGGTTCCGGTAAATAAGAAACAAGGCATGATCCGTGTATGTGTCGATTATAGGGATATCAATAACGCTTGTTCGAAGGACAATTATCCAACCCCCTTCGTTGACCAGATCGTCAGCGATTGTGCCAGGAGAAAAATCTTCTCCTTAATGGACGGTTTCTCTGGCTATAATCAGATCTATATTTTGCCCATGGATCAACACAAGACTTCTTTCATTTGTCCTTGGGGTACCTTTTCCTACTGGAAACTGCCTTTCGATTTAAAGAATGTTGGTGCAATGTTTCAATGTGCCATGTCTTATGATTTTCATGATATCAAGAAAATCGTACAATCGTATCTCGATGATCTACCGATGCATTCCATGCATTGACAAGATCATCCGACCCATCTCCGAGCCATTTTCCTTCGCTGTCGTTACTATCGTATACGTTTGAAACCACACAAATTTGATTTTTGTGTGGAGTCCGACCGAGTTCTGGGTTTTATAGTGTCACTTCATGGAATTAGGGTGGATCCGTTAAAGGTTGAGGCTATCCTTACTCTACCTCCTCCTTCCACACTACGCTAGCTTCAAAGTTTGCAAGGGAAGGCCAAATTTTTGCGTCAATTCATTCCAAATTGCGCTAAGTTAACACAGGGATTTACTCGATTGTTGAAGAAAGGTTACAAGTTTTTATGGGATGATACTACCAACAAAGCCTTCGAATCTTTGAAACTTGCCTTAACCCTTACACGACTGGTTTTCCCATCGGATTATAGTCGAGACTATTTCCTCTACCTCACTGCTTCAGACTCTACCATTTCCATGGTTTTAGTCCAAGAAGATGATTCAGACGATGAACATGTAATTTACTATTTGAGTTAGAGTCTCATGACCACCGAAGACAAATACCTACATGTGGAGAAACTGACCTTGGTGGCTGTTCAAGCTGTCCAACGTTTTTGTCATTATATCTTATTACACAAGACCACTGCTATTTCTCATTGCAACCCTATGCAACACATCCTCACTCGAAAATTTTTGGGGGGCAAGTACTGCAAATGGATAGTGATTCTCCAGGAGTTTGACTTAGAATTCAAATGTGCTAAGTCTAAGAAATCTTTGGTTTTTGCCGAATTGATATGTGACCTTCCCTCAACTGAGACAACAAATGTGGTGGAGGATTCCTTACATGATGAATCCCTATTTCTGATTAGTTCTGATGATGTTTGGTATGAAGATATTATCATCTATCTCCAGAATCAAACTTTCCAGCCCGATCTTTATAGTACAGACCATCGTCGTATACGGTATCAAGCCCGTCAATACATAATTCTCGGTGACATTGTTTATTGTCGTGGTGTTGATTCTATTTTTCGACGATGTCTCACCTATGATGAGGTTGAGAAATATTTGAATGACTATCACTCAAGAGCATGTTGCGGTCATATGTCTGGGTATGCCACTTCCCAAAATATCTTGCGAGTAGGGTATTTTTGGTCCTCACTTTTCAAGGATTTCATTACGACTGTCCAAAAATGCCATGCTTACCAAACTTATAACAACAAAATAAGATATTCTCTTGCTTCTTTACACCCTGTAGTTTGCATTGGTCCTTTCGAAAAATGGGGCATTGACTTCATGACATGTAACCCTCACTCGGCTGGGGGGCATGGATACATCATTGTAGCTGTGGATTATTTCACTAAATGGGTTGAGGCGATGCCTACATTCGATAACACCGAGAAAATTGCAACATTGTTCATGTTCAATAATATCATTACTCGGTTTGGTTTTCCACAAGCTATGGTTACTGATCATGGTAGTCATTTTCGAAATTTTATGATGTTCGAGCTTACCAAAAAGTTGGGTCTTCAGCATGAAAACTCAACCCCCTATTATCCATAGGCCAATGGCCAGGTTGAAGCAATAAACAAATTCCTTATTACTATGCTTCGATGCATGATAGGAATTCATAAGACAAGTTGGCACACGATGTTGTTTTTAGCATTATGGGCCTACCATACATCCTTCAAGTCTGCCATTGGGTTCACACCTTTCCAGTTAGTTTATGGTATCGAAGTTGTCTTGCCGATTGAATGTGAGATACCATATTTGAAACTAGTTGTTGAACTTCTTCCAAACACCTTTGCTGAAGAGGAACATCTTTTGTACCTGATGCAATTAGATGAAACCCGTCGTGTTGTCGCCCTGGTTATCGAAACTAAGAAAAAATGTGTTAAATCCCAATACGACAAGCATGTCAAGCCACATGTTTTTTCTGAAGGTGATCTAGTTCTCCTCTACGAACAAGATCGTGATTTACTAGGGGCCAAAAAATTCGAGGCTATGTGGCGAGGCCCTTATATTTTCAAACGAGTGTTGGAGAAGGGAGCTTATGAGTTAGTGGATTATGATGGAATTCCTTTGAGTGAACCCATAAATGAGATTTAATTGAAGAAGTACTATGCTTAAGTCATTTTTCACATGAGTTCTTGTATTTTTACTGTATCATAATCTTGTGTGCTATTTTTGTGTGCTTTTTCGTTGTTTGATTTTGACCCGCAACTACTTACCTTGCGTTGTGCTTGGTTTCCATATGTTGGTGTCTTCACTACCCTACATTAGCTTCGCCAATGGTGCTATTCATAGTACTTAGAACTTAGCATCCGCTTCTTGGGCAATCTACGCACCTACTAACGAATTAATCAGTCTACAATTTGTTTGCCTTGGTCGTGCAACTAACAATATCACATAATACAATGCAACCATCGAATTATTGACTGACGTTGTTTCACCTGGAATCCATCATCTTGTTGTATGACACAATTCACAGTTAGTAGTACTACAATTGAGTAATGTCTATTCTATCTGAAGTTCTACTTTGTTAAGGGTATATTTATGAATTCGCCTCTTGGAGTGTCATTTCGATTACATTGAATATCAACACATTCCTAGATGTTTAAATATATTAACAGACACATTAACTAATTATGTGTTAGAAAAACACATTTGATACACTTATAAATCTAATCACATTTTGTATATAAAGCAAGTAAGTTGGTAGAAGCCTCATATATATATATAGCGATAAAAGTTTTACAAAAAGTGTTTTTGTCCGAAGACCAGAATATAAAAATGTGAAGCACATGGCTTCATATACAAATATAACATCAAGGATGCTATTCATGATAACATACGACTGCCCATGCTACTTTATGAAGCAGTCGACCAATAGAAGCATATACACCCACTGTATGACGTTGATAACGCCTTGAGACTTCGTCAATAGAAGTATATGGGACATCCACCGTCAACCCCTCCAAGTTTTGTTCTATAGCCTCGTAGTCAACAACGGCTAATCCTGTAACCTCGACTCTCTCCCCTCGTCTCTGGATGGGGGATGAACCTGGAGTTCGGTGAGGTCCTGCATCTGCATTGTTAAAGAACTTTTTGATTAGTCATCGGATTAAGAACATAAAAACATTTCATATTTGAAAAGTTACACAAACATTATAAAGACAAAATGTACTTCTTACCTAAGTTCCCCCACTGAGAACCTTCAGACAGAACCAGGTCTGGATCACCTCTAAAGTCTAAGATGAAATATGCGTAGTCATCCACCATAAGCATCTGGGGCCTCAACCAATCGAAGAACATGTCATTATATTTGACGATAGGACCAGTCACATGCTGAGACATGAGGTCACACCACCTCTTCATTCTTGGATCTTGTGGGGCTGGTATGCCCCACTCTACCTATATCCACAAGTGTGGAACCCTCTCTAGGAAGAAGGACACCAAAATCGACCCCTATCCGAACTGTTTCAGGTCGCCTTTCCTACATTTGGTCAACTGTTTCTTCATGCTCCTGAGAACCCCGTCACACCAGTTAAAGACACGAGGCTCCATGCACTCCACTGCATACTGGAAGTAGCTCTGAAGAGCCATATGAGGATATGCACTCCCCACCATACATGAGATGGTGAAAAGGATGGTCTGTAGGGGTAAGTCTCAGACATCCCTAATAGCGACCTTGCCACTATGTCTCTCAGCCTCTAGTACACAATATTGCCGAATGTACTCATTCATCGGTAGACCGCCACCCTTGCTGCCTATCAATGTCAAATGAGACCCATGACGAGACAACCTCGTCAAAAAATAGATATCCTCTATATCTAGAATGAGTATGTGGGCTCCACGATGTAGGTGAAAGAATCCACACAATGTGGAATCACCGCAGGGAAACCATAGGGTCACTTGCAGAGACCTTGGATCGCCGCAGGGCACGATATAAGGTGCCTGTGACGATCTCTGCGTGCAAATACCCTCATAAATTCAGCTCAAAAATCTACTTTTAACCAATAAAAACAAAAAATAATCCATGGAAAATGAAGAGGACAAGAATATTACCTATTCAGTGGAGACCATTCGCCAAATGATTGATCGTGCCTCCCGCAATCCGCAGTGGAAGTTTGAGGTAAAGTGAGGGTTTTGGAAAAAGGTTTGGGTGGAATAAAAATGTAATGGTAAAAATAAGTTTTTACCCATATTTATAAAATTTTTCACTTTTCCATTTATATTTTATATTATTTTATGCATTTCACCTAAATCCTAAAGTCCTAACGACATTGCAAGTGTTTCATTTTTCACAGATGAGAAATCTAGGAGTGAAAACGATGGAACACAGATACATTTCTTGGTTTGTTTTTACATTTGTTGCATGCACATATACTTTTTAGGTTTTTCAGGAAAAACCTCGAGCTCGATATTTGTTCATTCTCATGCTCGTAAATCAATGAGAACACAACCGAGTAGAATTTTATCACTTTTTTGGACTCGTAAAGTTTACATGAAAAAGGAACCACCTGGAGTTACCTTTAAGCTCTTTTAAAACTTTCTAAACATGAAAATATTGTCGAGTGACCTTGTTCTTTTCACACTCAGAAAAGTATTTGAAGAAAACATTTGATGGGTTGTAGGTTATCACTCTTTCGGTCTCATCAAATTAATTTACGAAAGAGGAACTAAGAGAGTTCTCTTTAAGTGTTTTTAAGACGCTCTAAACATGAAAAACCCCTTAGTTTTCTTTCTTTGGACTCGTTAAACAAACATCGAAAGCTCGCACGGGACCGAACCTATCCTTCTTAGGGTTTGTTAAAAATACTCCGAGGGACTCATCCGAAGGATGAGATTACATCAACAAGCATACATTATCCTCCTCAAGATTGCGTAAAAATAAAGAGGTACTTGCCAGAAATGGTGGGGGGAAATTTGGGAAACAAATGTGTCTCTATATTTGTATTAGTGGAAGTAATAGTTGCTCTTGAGCATGACACCCCCTTCATCATTATATCCGGGTTGGGAAATCCATTTGTCTCTCGTTTGGTCTTCCGCAAGTTCATATCTTAGGTTGTCCTTTAGTCAATGCTGGCAAGACCATTATTGTGTCATTCATATGTTCAAGAGAATTCCAACCCTAACAATATGTCTATCAAGTCGGCCATCTAGAGTTATAAATTCCTACCATGTCGGCTTTCCCTGTGTCTATTTCAAATCATTTTCATACTTTGATCTACCTCAAATATGTTACTTATTTCATGTCATTGATGGGGGATACATCAAGGCCCTCCTCCGATGAGTCTGTTCTTGTCAACTTCAACTCATTATCCCGGAACAAGACTTAGAAATCATTTAGTACCTTAGAGCCTGCATACCTCAATGGCAGGTTTCTTCGCTTTCGACAATGGGTTCACATCATTGACCCCTGATCGAGAGATTCCATTGAGTGTTCGACTTTAGCTCATTTGTTCACATTCGTTAGATTGTACTAAGGTACCTTGGGAGTCATTGACATCAATGGTGATTTCCCTCACACTTGTTAACGGTTTTCATCAAGGTCCGGTAATCAAGTGGTTTCTACCATGTTCGATTCCTTTCCACATGTACTAGATGATGTGGCTATGTCATCATTGCTTCCTATGACTCTTTTCCGTACACCATGCTAACTCGAAAATTGACACGTGGCATTGTCTTGGATACTTACGTGGTTCTAACATGGCATCTATCATGGCACTGACATGGCATCGCCACTGGCCCACCGGGGCACCCTCCCATTGGGACATCCAAACTTTAATGCTGTAATGATGTTCCACTATGTCGATATCTAATGCGTTGATATCGGACCACTAGGGCACTGAGCCACCGAGGTGTTGACCCAACAGGCCCTCAAGACTTCTACAATGTGTTGCTTACATTAAATATTTCGATATCTGCTATTGGAACCATGCCACTCTGTGTTTTGATCATCGTGTTGACATGCCATATGAGGTGGCTTCTTCATGGTTCTTTGTGCTGTCTTGTTTAATTGTTATGGAATTTTCATGGCAGATGACGTGGTCTCCATGTGGCTCAAGCGTGGCTACTAATGTGTCATATGAGTTGGCCCACTGGGGCATAGACCTACCAGGACTTCAATATTTTACAAATAGTATTCTCTTTCAATATCCGATATGCCGATATCATATCACCAAGGCACTGGTCCACCAAGGTATCAACTCACCTGATCCTTGAAGATTTAACACTGTGATTTCATGCAATATATGATATACGATATACACTAGGCCCCAATCCTTTGATATTTATCCAGTGATCTCCAGAGATCAACGATCATGATTTAACTGACTCTTGGTGCATAGTTTTCCACAACAAAAATTATTGTTGCACACAAGGTTTCATGACTTTCCCGATTTCATTCAAACTATGTAACACAAACTTTGCATTATAAAGTATTTGGAATTGTTTTCGTTGGTGAATGTGGGATATTGGATTTTACTTCAATCGGTCCATTTGGACCTCCCTTACCAGACCTATAATTTCTCATCCCTTATGTGCATTCCTGATCCTGAGATTTCACTGCACCTTCGGTCTTCTGCAAACTATGATCACTCCGCTACATAACTCTTTATCTCCTCTATTTAGTTCCTCCATTGCCTCTTCCAGATTCAACCTATGATTGGAAATCTATTGAATTCACAAGATTAGCATTCATAAAACCTAATTTTGATACATAAGCATGCACCCACATCTTCAACTCTGAAACCTTCTAGTTCTCAGTTTCCTCTTTATGGTGCGATTCACAATATGGATGCTTCTTGATCCCCTCTTTGGATGTAGCAGTTTGGATGCTTCCTATGTCATATCACGTTCATTCACAAGGGTAGATATGCAATAACTCATCAAATCAACACTAACACTGTGAAACATTGTTTCCAACAATATGTATCCTTTGGCATCAATGACAACACTATTTCCAACAATCTCCCCTTATCATTGACAACAGTTAGTCTCCCCTTGCCCGTGACATCAATGACATCCGTGAATGTCACACTCATGTCCCTTTAAAATCAATGATAACACAATTTCCAATAATGAGTTATTAATGGGGGTCGATGTGGCATCCACCTGGTACGATGGTGGTCAACAAGGTAGGTCAAATTGTGGGGGGCATATCTTCCACATACAAGCTCCAATTGAGGTGATTTTGCACTGTTAGTAAGGTATCGATGTGTAGAATAACATTGAGGAGCTATAATCCATGCTTACAAGGTTTTGACCCCAAAACGTGTCAATTGATGCCTCAAAATGGCCCTAGAAGGCTCTGAACCCCAAATTTCCAAAATAGTACCTGCCACTAAATTGGGCCTTGCATGCCAATCCTCTGATTTTTCCACCTAGAAATTACCAATATAGATGACAAATTATATAATGTTCCAATCTATATCATACTATAACAAAAATTGACCGAAGTTATAACCAAACAAGCAAGAACATTGTATAAATTGAAATGAGAAACAAAATATTTGAATCATTGCTCAAACTCATAACAAAGACTCAACAATATCATTGTAAATAACCATGTTTGGCCATGTAGAAAAAATAAAAATCTTCCTTAAGTTAAACTATGAAGAATTGGAAAAAAATGAATGCACTGGATAAAGAGAAGGTCGTTAATCCTTAAAATGCTTAAATAAATGTGAATTGATAACTAAGATTCCCTGCTCAAGGAAGACAAGGACTAATAAGAAGCACATCAAATGTAAATGAGCTACACCAACCTATACCCTAGAGTTATGGAGGATGTTAATTTTTTATACAATATCATGATCTAATGGTATTAAAAATGATCTAATTAAGTCTAACATGTGCGAAGGTGTAAATTGAAAAATTATAGTAAAAGTGATAGAAAAGGCCATCTCTTATTAGCATTATAGAAAAGTGTTGGAGGGGCTTTGTGGACTTAGTCACTTGGTGTTTACATGTACATATGATTAATTAAAGAGATAACCTTTCTCATGACTTTGATGTGTATTCAAGCATTAATGGCATGCATTTATGATCATTTGAAGCAATTGTTTTTTTAATACCAGTGGCTGATGAGACATGTAGTCTTTTGTCTTCACGACGATAGCTATGGAAGTCAAGCAATGTTTTTTATTAATCAATAGTCATTAGGTCCATGGGAAGGGTCACTATAAATAATGTTTCCTATGATGAAGGGAGGGTTATGTAGATGGATTTGACTTGGTTTTGATTACTCATAGATGAATGTGGGTTTTATTTTACACACTGTTAGCATGCAGATCATTTGTTGGTCATAGCACTGTTGGAGCATAATGGCTCAATATAAGACAATGGTGACTTGTAGACAATATCACCTTACAATAGAGTATCTTGTTGGTTTTAAAATCTTGAGTTGTAATATGTAGATTGAATAATATATACTAGGAGTTTTAGAGTGGATTTTTTAATTAGCGCTCAAGTTCCCACTGTAAAAATTGTCTTCTATATGGTATGAATTTTCATGGTTTATGTTGTTATGTGGTTATTGTTACTTATATTTAGGGACCTAAAAATGATAAGGGAAATATGGTTATGTTTTATACAATACTAGTAACTGATGTTTACATCTAAGGAGCTTATATCCCTTTCCCACCACTAGTCATGTAGACTATAGATAACTTTCCATCTTCATTCTTTTAGATGATGGCACTAAGTTTCCCATTTATTTAGTGTCCAAAATTTTGGGCCATGTTTACAAACTCAGTCACACGCTGGAAGACCAAGAGTGTGATTTGTCTCAGGCTTGGACTAAGTATCCCTACTACAATATACGGTTGTAGCATTGCATCATTGTGCAATTTTTCTGTAAAAAAAATCAAGTTTACACAATGCAAAACACATTGCACTCGAGGATGTTTCCATTTGCAACCTGGTTGTATTAATAATTTCATTATGTGCTTCTTGGGGCATTATATTAGTGATGATAATTACAATGTAGAATAGATTTTTTCAAGGAAGTTGCATCTCAATTGAGTCAATATTTTTGGAAAAACAACTTTATAGAGTCAGTTTTACATATTTTGTGAGTGAAAATTGTGTTTTTGCATTTCTTTTTGGTCTTTATGCATCACATTAACATCATTTTGAATCATGTTAGATTCATCCTGATGATGTAGTTTATCCTATTAGCATCGAAATATGGAACTTTTGCATCGTATTTGCATCTTTTGTGTGTCACATTACTTTATTTATGCATCATTTTGGTGTCATTTTGTGACATAATTACCTATTTAATGTCATTGTTGTCTGAATTTTTTTGTCATATTAGTGTCGTGGTGATGTTGATTTAGTGTCAGAATTATGTTGCTTTAGCATCAAACTAGTACTATTGATGATTTTATTATTTCAATTAATTAAATTATTATTGATTACTTAATTTGTGTTCTAAGACTTTTGCGATCATTGTTTTGTTCAGAGAGTACTTTCGGATCCATCGCATAGGTTTTATGTTTTTCGACGTTTCGGACCAAACTAGTGTGGTCCATTACTTAATTTTTTCATGTTTTTTTAAACGTAACAAGGATGTTTTATATTTTTAAAAACTACAGTAGATCTCACAAAGAAATTACAACAAAATTTTGTTTCATAGTTTTTGAACAAAAACAAAAAACAATACTGACTACCTGCCTATAACATATCATATCTAGATGTTTAGCCTATACATCCCAATATTTCATAATTTTATAGATTTTGAAAAATAATCCTAAGATCCTAGTAAATTTATAAAACATAAGACTTAATGTAAAGTGTGGTGGTTGGATGCTTCATCCATAGTTGTGTTCACTAGGTCTGAGTCCTACTTGGAAATTTTCATATATTTATTTAGTTGGTGCATTGTTTTCTTATTCCTTAAGCCCCTTATGGTTGGAATTAATGGATTACACTAGGTTTTAGGCCCCTAAATGATTTAACTTACTTAACATTATGACCATGTTCCTATGTAGGTCACATTCCTCTTCCAGAACAACCATTTGGTGCTTCTACTGAACTAGAATACCCATAATTGTTGTTATCTAGGTTGTCAAGTGTTCATTCTCTTGCATTTTTGTTGTGGTTGTGAATATTGAAGTTTTATTAACCTAAATAGATTATTCATGGTTCCTTAAGACACGTCAAACCTCCTACAATTCCCAGAAATCCATATGATCTCTGATACAATCTAGGATCTCAGTCTCTTTTAAATCTTTGAAGTTTCCCCTTACCCAGTTTCTTTGGTTCACCTGCAAGCCCTAGAATTCCCATAATATATTCAAATGAGAGTCAATACTATTAATTTATCAACCACTCACTAGAAGACACTTTCTCAAAACTGATGAAAAATCAAACAAGAAAGACATGCTTCCTCCTAGAGAAAAGGCAAGAACACCTACAAAATCCTTAGGTCCAAAGCTAAAAACAGTCCATATAATCCATGAGTTGAACATAATACTATTTGTATTCGCATACAACAAAGAATTACTTCTCAATATCAAATAAAAATTAGACAGAAACAACGAAAATCCCCTTGATGGAGAAAGTAGAACACAAGCAAAATCCTTGAAGCCAAAGCTTAAAACATTCTAGGCAAATGTGAGCCTCCGAAATCCAGAAGGAGGGGGATCATCTGCAGTCCAAATTAAGACTAAAAACATACATCCAATCCAAAACAAGATAACAAAATGGACTAATATGTTGTGCAAATCTGTAAACTATTTTCTCCACATATGAATTGTATACCAAAGAGCTATAATCCCACCTTGACAAGTGAAGTTTCTATCCATGTTTTCAAAAACATGCGAGGCCAAATCCTAGGCATGTGAAGGAGGGCCTCGAGTCTCTTCTGATTATTGATCCTACCACACTAGTTTGATTCCATGATGTGTTCCATGTGAAGCCTTAAATGCTCACTATGTGCCTTGGTCCTCATATTAAAATATTCATGGAATGAGTTGATTATAAACATTGTCATTGATGTTGATGACCCCCTATTTTAGGAGTGTGTCTTAGTTAGAGAAACTGTCTGCTATTTTATTATTCTCCTATGATATATGAAAATTCTTAATGGAGGTGAATTTGGTTTATTTTTACTTTATTCAAACTATCACTAATGCCAATAAATTGTCAACTGTGGTAATATTCAGTACCATATGGAAGATGATGGCCTTAGAATCTCCCACCACTATCAAAGACTGGATGTGAGAATCGATGGATATATTTAGGCCTTTTAATAAGGTATATGATTCTTCTTAGTTTTTAGATTAAATACCAAGACCCTGTGCAAAATATGTTTCAATTCTTCCCATGAGGCTCACGATGACCCCTCCCGCAGCTACCACCCCAATTATTGATACTGTTATTATCAATTTAATTATTATTGATTATTTGATTATTTTTATTAATTTGATTATTATTGATTATTTAATTGTTGTTATAAATTTAATTATTATTATATTTTGTAATTATTCATTTTATAATATTTAAATATTGATTAAATTGATGACTAGTATAACTCTGTTTCCTAGTGTACTAATTATGAAAGAGAAAATTATGTATATAAAATGCACTACCCCACTAACATTTAGTCAATTTGACACCATGACTAGAGAGAAAAACCATGTATCGATAAATGAAATTATGAAAATTTCCCACACTAATATTCAATCAAGTTCACACCATGGAAGCAAAAAAACATGTATGTATAAACATGATTAGGAGATTTTAAATTAAATCGTAAAATAACCATGTAATATTTTTTGCCTATAAATAAGTGGTACACTTCCACACCAAGGAAATGTCAACCATGTATACAACATTGTATGAAAAAATATGTACACATATAAGGAAAAGAAATGATTTTGACATTAGAAGTTGATTAAATTGTTGTCAATGCACTCTTTATATTTTAAACCCTCCTTGTCCCCACTCTGTAAAAACAAAATAAAAGAACATGAGTTCAATAAAATAAAATAAATTGCCAACATTTAAAGATGTAATAAAAAACATATAAGTTAAATGGTTGTCGATACCTCTTGATTCCTCTGAATCACCCTCATCATTATCAGTCTCGATGAATATAATACATTTCAATTAATTAATGAATAACTCCAACTACATATAAGTTAAAAAATAAACACACGATTAAAAATTAATTACATTGGCCATGGGATGTGTATCTTCCAAGATTATTTTGTGATCCTTCCTTAAGACATACTTTTTTTATTCTCTAGTRGGATCACAACTATATTTGTTTACCTATATGTGATAAGAGAAAACCATATATAATACTAAGATATATTAAGCTAGTATGTTAGCACAATAAACACGATTCTATTGATAAAATTACAAATCACCCTCTAATCGCAAACCTCTTGACTTGACACAAAGAATGTGTAATATTTAGTTTCTTTGTATCCATTTGTGCTTTGTAAATTTGAAAATACAAGATCAATTAAGTTTATCAATGTTTGAAAAATGATTTTCAAAGTATGTCAATGGTACTACAAGATTACATCAGAGAAAGATAACGAGTCAAAATCATATAAAAAAAATTACTACAAACATATATTATTTACTACCTTTGTGACTTTTTGTTATGGTGTCTCAAGGTCCATTCCTCATGATTTATTCTCTTCAATGATTCTCTAGACCTCTTTGAAATTGTTTATAATTTTTTCAATACATATTTATCAATATCATATGGTATTTTTATAGAATTTTTCTTTCTCGGTGAACATTTCAATGGTCCTACTAAATTTGTTCAAAACCACAAAAAATAGATTCACCTATAAAATTCAATGATGATACATAATGAAATATAAAAGGTGAAGGAATAGAAACATGAGTGTACATAGAAGACTAATTCAAACACATTTCACTTGATATGGTCTCTCCTCCTCCCAATAGTTTCAGAGAATCTATGAAGGGCCCATCTATCACTAAATTGTGAATTTTGGAACCTTCTTTCTAGATGTTTTAATGTTCTATTCTTATTGGGACTGCTTATTTCTGCCCACATTTTCTAGTATTCTTTCGTCTATTGGAGATATTATAGACTCACATAGTAATTATTTTTCCTAATTTTTCTACTGTAATGTTGAGGGAATTATTCATAGATGAGAATATTCTCTCCTGAGAATATTCCCTACAAAATAGGGCACCTTCCCTCCTCAGTTACACTTTAGTTAGACTAGTGGAGGCAACTCATGCATGGAAACCTCGGTTTTATCACCAACAGTTGCATGTTCACCTCAGTTTTCTCACCAGAAGAGTGCATATCACATGCATGTAACCAAGAGGGTGCATATCTTATGCATGCATATATTTCTCTCACCTCCACACATGTGACTCAACCTAATCAAAATCTGTGAAGCACCTACTGCATAGTGAATCCCATAACAAGTGATACCTTGAACAGACTGCCAACATATTCACCAAGACTTTCACTGAGCATAAGTTCCACATTTTGTGTGATCGTCTTGGACTGAAGGACACCGTTGCTTAGAAATTGTCTTTATTTCCTTATTCTTTTTTGATGCATTGTACTTTGAG
>SNQJ01S0155507.1:6614-18301 GCA_010110895.2 Picea sitchensis | reverse complement strand
TACCTTTTTACTCATCCTCATATCTACACTTTGTGTTCAAACACTAATATGCACATCATAGAATGAATAAACGCCATACAAAACATAGTATATTTTATTCAATTACACTCTAAATTTCTCTAAAAAATGTAGGATAAATCATACCATGACTAACATTTTCATATCTACTATGACTAGATCCTTGGAACTTTCTCCCCATTGCGCCAAATACAAGTAATCCATATCTAGGTGTTGTGTCTCTTTTTTTGTTATAGTCTTTAGAAATGATGTAAGTTTTTTAATTAAGATATTCTGCAAAACTAAATGAAAAAGTACAATAAGTAATTATTAGAATTATAAATGCAACTCTTCGTAAAATAAACATATATTTACCAATATTATATAACAATGATAAAGTGTATTACTACAACTCACCGAGGTCTTATTATTGTTTTTTGTTTTTGTTTTCTAGTTTGTCCGTGACCTGCGAGACTAGCATGTGGCTTGAGGAACCATGACTCAAGGGCATATAAGCTGTCAAAATCACCCGGGGATCACACCCAGCCTGAGCCACACCAACCCTTAACATGACTGGATTTTTTGTCCCCGCAGGTTTCGAACTGATGACTTAACATCACAGAGTGCCTTAACAACACACTCCATCACCGACTGTCCTACACCTCGGGAACACGAGGTCTTATTATTGTTGCTACCTTAATTTATTGTGATTTTTTTACCTTTTCTTCTCTCATGTTCCTCATTTTCCCTATGTCTAGCATCATCATCTAAGGAATCTCCATTGAAAGTCATGTGACTATAGATATATTACATTGACACACTATTGAGTTAAGTACATAAAATCCATGGAATAAAATATATGCATAATTTGACATGAACAATGAAAATATGCACACATAACATCAACATATGAAAAAACAAAGAGAGTGACCCTCTAACTCAAACACATATGCATTGGCTAACCCTCTAAATCCCTAACCCACTCACCAACAAACAATGAACTAATATTTTTGTTAACCTGGTTCATGTCAATTATGTTTTGGTATTAGGACATATGCGACATGCCCTTCAAGATGCACTWCGTGCTCCAAGGGTGCCACTCGCCTCTTTCCGTTTTCTTTGCATGACGTGCCCTTCAAGACACACCACGTGCTCCAAGGGTGCCACTCACTTCTTGACTGAATTTGGTAGACGTCAAGCTATTGGAGTCAATACTTCGCCAGGTGATCTCATGGGAGACTAAGGGTCTCTAAGGAATAATTCCCCTGGCTTATTGTGCGCCCCTTAGAATCATCATGAGCAACTGTCACAATCTGCCCTCATGACATCGTGGTTCTTCTCGAACTAGGTAATCGTTAACCTACAATTTGAGCCATGTCAGGAGTGCTAGTAGGCTGTGGCAGGGATGCTGCCACACCTCTCCCCCAAAGTATCTGGTGGTCGTGCGTGACCCCTCTACTCGAAATGTGAGTCTAGTCGGAAAGCTATCATCAACCTGCATCCATCAACGAATCATGTCAGCAATAATAATAAATCATCATAACATCTAATCATATGTACATATGTCACATCAACAACATTCAAATCCAACAGTCCACTTCCTGACTCGATCCAGATTCCAAGGGGTTTCATCAATGCCTTTGCATCCTCAATGTACAAAGTCCTACACACTCAAGAGAACCCAATCAATAGCATCTATTAACATATCATGAAATCCACACTATCTCATAATCATAATCAAAATGACCAATAATATAATAAACCAGATCACTTGCACACAAATGTCCTCAAAGAATAAGTTCGGTCAGTACGTGCAAGAGAGGGATGTTACATACACCCCCTCTTGTTTTAAACTTTGTCCTGAAGTTTCACAGTATGTAAGTGCCGAAATAAAGTGCATCAGAATATCATAGGTCTATATATAAAACAAAAATGGAAACTGCTGGTGCATATCATATGCATCCTCCTAGGTCGCCAAACGCAGACTATAGTTGTCCCACTGGACCTTGACCTGTTCTACTGTTCGACGCCATAGCTGTCGAATGCGATGGTACATAATGCGTATTGGATCCTTCATGAGCACACCCTGGTCAGATACCTGCAAGGTACTCAAGTCAATAACATTTGTAGGATCACTAACATAATGTCTCAAAACATATACATGAAAAAAATCATGCATACGCCTCAAATAATAAGGAAAGGATATTCGATAGGCCACAAGCCCCTTCTTTTCCACAATATCGAAAGGTCCCACGAACCTAGGAGAAAGTTTAGCACCCTTTCCAAACTTGATCAAACTCTTATGCGGTTTCACCCCCAAGAAGACTTGATCGCCAACTTTGTAACTACGGTCGACACGATGCGCATCGACATAAATCTTATGCCGATCCTATGCTTCTTTGATCCTTTGTCTTTTTGTTTTCATTCGATCTTCCATTTCTTGGATTGCTTCCGGTCCCACCATGATCCTATCCTCAAGTCGTTCCCAACTCAAGGCCTCTGACACGGTCGCCTGTAAAGAAACTCGAAAGGCGCCATATTAATGGTGCTTTGATAACTGTTGTTATACACAAATTATATCAGTGGCAAGAATTCTTCCCAATGCTTCCGTTGGTCCATAACGTACATGCACAACATATCCTCCAATATTTGGTTTGTTCGTTCGGTCTGCCCATCGGTCTCCGGGTGATATGCGGTACGCAAGTTAAGTTGGGTTCCCAAGGCCTCTTGGAAACTAGTCCAAAATCGACCAATAAACATCGATCCTCGATCGTATATAATCCTCTTAGGCATGCTATGCAGCCTCACAATCTCACTGATGAAAACTCTATCCATGTCAGGTGCCTAAGATGTTGTACACACAGGAATAAAATGATCACTCTTCATCAGAGTGTCGAGTACCACAAAAATTGAGTCATGTCTCCTTGCCGTTAGTGGCAGTCCAACAATGAAATCCATCGAAATGACCTCCCATTTCGATTCTAGAATCATGTGTGGTTGTAGTAATCCTGTCGGATGTCTATGTTGAACCTTCACCTACTGACATTATAGACATCTTGCCACTAAGTTGAGTATGTCTTCCTTCATTCCTTTCCAGAATAATAAGGGTTTAAGGTCTACCCTCATCTTCGTGACTCCTGGGTGAGCCATGTACACTGCTTTGTGAGCCATGTTTAGGATCAAAATCCTCGACTCGTCGTTGAGCGATACATAAATTCAACTTTTAAATCTCAATAATCCATCATTTTCCATAGTAAATCCTTCAACTTTTGGTACAATAATTATGTTTTGTACGATACAATCCTTGACCTCTTTGTACTAGTCATCATCGTGCTGTAAAGTTAGAATATTTTCATGTAGATTCATCTGAAGAGGCATCAACGAAAAGATGCGCGGTATCCAACTCAATGCATCAACCACTCTATTAATTGTTCCATTTATGTAAGTAATCTCAAAATCGTAGTCGCTAAGAAATTCCGACCAACGTCGTTGTCGCGCATTCAAGATGCTTTGTGTAAAGACGTGTTGTAGTCCATAGTGGTATGTTTTTAGTTTGAATTTCCATTCAATCAGGTAGTGTCTCCAAAATCTCAAGAGATACACAATGGCTAACAAATCCAAATCATGTGTCACATAGTTCTCCTCATGCCTTCTCAAATTTCTTGATATGTAAGTGATTACTCGACTGTCTTGCATCAAGACTCCGCCTAAGCCTTCCTTGGATGTGTCAGTGCATACCAAGAAGTCTGCATCTGTGTCAGGGACCTTTAGTATCGATGCTGTTTTCAACAACTCCTTGAGCCTTTGAAATGATTCCGCGCATTTCTCGGTCCAAACAAACTTCTTGTTCTTCTTCTGCAATTCTGTAATTGGATTTGCTATCTTCGAAAAACCATCGACGAACCATCGATAATATCCCACTAAACCCATGAAGCTACGCACTTCCGGGACATTCATCGATGCAGGCCATTCCATAATATCCTCGACCTTTGTTGGATCCATGACGATACCTTCGCCGGAGATGACTTGCCCTAAGTAGTGGATCTTCAATTGATAAAAGGAGCATTTAGACAATTTCCCATACAATTTGTTCTCTCGCAGACACTGTAGTACCAAGCGCAAGTGCTTGTCATGATCCTCCATCGTTTGAGAGTAAATCAAAATATCGTCAATGAATACTTGGACGAACTTGTCCAAGTAGTCACAGAACACCCCGTTCATCAAACTCATAAATACCCCTGGGGCGCTTGTCAGTCCAAATGGTAAAACAATAAAATCGTAATGTCCAAACCTCGTCTTAAAGGCGGTCTTAGGGACATCATCCTCCTTGATCCATAACTGGTGATACCCTGATCTCAAGTCGATATTTGAAAACACTGTCACACCCTTAATTTGATCAAGCAGATCATCAATCCTTGACAATGGATACTGATTCTTGATCGTTTCCTTGTTCAATTGATGGTAGTCAATGTAGAGTCTCCATGAACCATCCTTCTTCCGTATGAAAATAACAGACGCACCCCACGGTGACACACTGGGATGTATAAGTCCCAGGTCCAAAAACTCTTTCAGTTTCATTTTCAACTCTTGTAGCTCTGGGGTCGACATCCGATAAGGCGTTCTTGCTATCGGTTCAGTCCCCGATTTTAGGTCTATGGTAAATTCCAATTCTCTCTCTGGCACAATCCCAGGTAACTCCTCAGGGAAGACGTCTGCAAACTCTCTCACCATCGGAAGGTGTTCTAGACCTTCTGCTACTCCCTTCTCGTTTAACGCAAGGATCACACAGAGCTTACATCCCTTGTGCATGCTCTTCCATAGCTGTAAGGAAGAGATGAAACTTAGGGAAATTCCTTGGTTCCGACCCACAATCACGCGTCTCTGTCCCTCATCATCAACCAAGCTCAACCGTTTCATCTTACAGTTGATTATCACATCATGTGATTCCTACCAGTCCATATTGATCACATCATCATAAGATATTAAGATCATGTCATAGGTCAGACTTTGTTACACTATCCCCAGATTAAAGAGGTAGTTCATACTCCTTTCCTCCAACCATCTGGTTGGCACCCAAAGTCATTTCGACGCATCTAAACTCGTCCAGTCAAATTCCCTTACCTAAAACCCCTTTAGCGTTGTAATAAATAGAGCTCTCTGAAGCACCAGGATCTAAAAAATACTAAAAGTTCATTTGGTGATGGCACTTGATGCCTTGAGCACCTTAGACTGGTGCTCAGCTCAGCGGTTATCCACCGCGGTCAATTCTTCGTCAATCATGAGGCCTAGGAATGCATCATGCAATATCTAAGGAATTTAGACCCCCACCTTCACACAGAGATGGATTTAAGGCCGCACATGAACTTGCTAACCTCCAACCTCTCTGTCTTCATAAGTGGGGCATACCAGAGTAGTTTATCTCATAATATGACAACATACAACCACCTTGTCGTAAGGCGCGAATCTCATCGAGTTGACGATTGATGAATTCATCTGACATTTACTTCTGCCGGAATCGTCCATTGAACCATTCCCCAAAAATGTCTCTGATGGTTATGTCTAGTTGAGGTAGGAGCGTCTTCCACCTTAGAAGAGTGTTCCCTTGTAGCTGAACATCGCCATGCGTACCTTCATGCCGAAGGTCATAACCGCGAAGTGTGAACCGCCTCGCCTTGTTCTCTAGCCATGCCTTGGCGGCTGAGCCATCCGTGGGACTCATGAACATGGGAACTTAATCTTCTAGAGTTCCCCGTGAATTCTACCAGTACTTCTTGGGGTGTGTTGTGGACCCTCAGGGGTATAAGCATCATGGCCTTATCTCAGTACGGACGATTTTTCAAGGCCTCCAACATTTCCTTTGAAGCTACTTGTCTGACCATACACATCCCTTACAACAATCAACTCCTGCCTAGGGACTTGTTCTTCTCCTTGGGGGTTGGAACCCTCTGGCGCAGGTGCTACTGGAGGCATCGTGCCTCCTCCCCTAGTACCATGTCGTGAATCTATATGCTTTCATCTAACTGTGCTTATCGCATGGGAAGGTTATATTTTTAATTAGCGCTAGGTTAGTACTCAAGGGTTTACTGCAATGGAAAGCATGGTGATCCACAGTCGCAGGGTTGAACCCACTCTGATACCATATGTAATGACCTCTCTGTCGTTATGACTACATGCGACGCAAATCAAGTGCAAATTTTTTTTTTTTTAAGAAGGAAGGTAACAACGAAAACAATTAATCAACACAACTTGATGACAAACATAGCACATACAATCAGGCAACATACAACAATGACCCAACATACTAGCACATCATGCAATTGGATGAACATGTGATAATCAATTAGACAAAAATCAACGATTACCCGCGCACCAAAAGTAGTCCAAGTCTACTAAGATAAAATACAACATCAAGATCATCCAGACACAACCAACATCAAGCGACACAAGTAACTAGAACCTTCACGACGAGCGAGAAACAAAATCACATTAAAACATTACAGTGAGTTTTGGAAAACATCAAATTCCATAAACAACATCATCCTCATCGGGAAGCGCATGACCCCATCTAGGTTATCATACACACTCGTCAATCAACATTCACATTGATCCCATCATAAGGAATCATGCCACCACTTTGCATCAAGCACAGTAGTAACTAAGGCACAAACTTGAAAAGTCCTAAACCTTCAATCATGACACAAAATCCAAATGCCAAAAGTCCAAACTTAACTGTCATACCTAATACGAAATCTATAAACAAGATCACTCCGACAATCAAGCTAACAAGGCGCAAGGTAACTTCCTTCAAAACATGTTTAGATTTGCGCAACAATCCGTATGTACCTCATTAACATTTTCCATCACAAGACTATTTCAACACATTGTATCCAACCTCCATTTAAATTTAAAAGCATGTAACAATACTCCCTCCTTCCTTGTAAATAGCAATGCTTTCCTACCTCCCCTTTTAAAATACAACCCTTAAACAATATCACATCATTATGTTTCACCTAATTAGTTTAAATTAGCAAGTCAGTGTTACAATTATTATTGATTAGTTTAATGGCATGTGGTATAGCTTTAATATATTTTATGTGGTTTGCATTTTACATCATTATATTGTATTCATTTGCTTTACCTTTACAAGGAAATGATTTACCTCACCCTTACAGGGAATTGTTTTAATGATGATTGGAATTAGTATAATAACACATGAGATTACTTCATTAATTTAGTTTACATTGAGGTAAAAACCACCACTTTCCATTTCACTTACCCTTTATCATAGTGTTCTAATCTGACGACAATTCATATTGTCATAAGGCAATGTATTTATTGTGGTGTAAACTATTGCCATATTCGCTTACCATCAGGAATCATAATTTCATTTAATGCCACTGCCATGACTAGGTAATCTGAAATTGCAAGTGTAAAAATTTCGGGTGGTAAGTAAATCTGGGTAGTTTATTATTTAAATCAGAAGGCAATAAAAATGTTCTGCGTAGGATAATTGATTCGATGCGCAGACATTAATTACTAATTATATCTCGACCTTTTATTATTTCGCCTTGTATTCAAAGGTAAATAAAAAAAAATGCTCATCTATAAGTGATATTTACTCACGCCGTTTGCATACAAGTGCTTTTCCTTTCTAATAAAATAGCAGTAACATGACTGCTATACTAGATAAATGAGAATAAACCATTGGCAATCTAGTCCATTTATTCACTAAATAGAAATGAGAAATAAGCATAATGCAACAGGCTATAACTGGTATAGATATGACCTCATAACAACTGTACTAAAAGAAATATGATATAGGTAAGAATAATTGCTGTATAGATGTAAGAATAATTGTTGTAAGTCTGCTTCTTATCTGTCAGTTTAAAATAACTGTCCCAATCATTGTCCAACATTAATTTCATTGTCTAAATATGATCGATGTCTATCATATGTATAAAAATTGTTGTCTATCTTATGTATAGAAATCACTGTCTATCTTATATATGAAAGTTGTTGTCTATATTTTTTCATATGAAAGTAGTTGTCTATATTTTTACATATGATGATCGCTGTCCATTCTTAATTTCACTGTCTATCTTTTTACATATGAAAGTCGTTGTCTATCTTTTTACATATGATGATCAATGTCCATTCTTAATTTCACTGTCTATCTTTTTACATATGAAAGTCACTGTCTATCTTTTTACATATGATAATTGTTGTCCATTCTTAATTATTGTCAACAATCAACTCACTGTCTATTAATATTTACTGTTATCAATATTATAAGCACCCCAACAACAAGTAAAAATGATTTGGGGTAAAAAGGAATTCAAATTGGACGCATACAATGGTTATTTCAACAGTAAAAACGATTTCCATCAAGACGCCTATAATGGTTATTTCAATAGTAGAAACAACTTCAAAACTAGATGCGCATAAAGGTTATTTCAACAGTAAGAACGATTTCCATATGGATGCCTATAATGGTTAATTCAACAGTATAAAGAATTCAAAATCTAGGTGCAATAACTTTGGATTAAAAGTTAACAAGAACAGTTCTATAATGCCCGGGGTTTCCGTTCTAAACTTAGAAAAATGAGGGAAGTAAATCACCGAGTGAGAGAGGTAAGACATTGGGCATTAGAACAACAAAACACAGAGTACAATGAACAAAAACAATGAGACAATCATTCAAGAAACACAGAGATTTAAATTTCAATAAGACACAAAGATTTATCATTCCAGAAAACACAGAGATGTATCATTCAAGAAAACACAAAGATTTATCGTTCAAACACAGAGATAAGTAAGGGATAGATAGTTGGGATAAAAATTATCCTTCACTTATTATCCATGCAAAGGAAAGCAGGGCATTTAAATCTTAGTCTTATATAGCGGAATGAAGAAAGTCGATTAGGGTCCTGGCCGACTGCTCATGAACAAACTAATAACTTAAGGATAAGGGAAAAAAGACAAAAACACAAATTTTCTTTCCATTAAATCAATAAAAACAAACATAGAGAAGTCATTGCAATCAGAGTTTGGTTTCGCCATGGAAATCAATTAAAAAAAAATAACGAGCATAAGGCTGGGATGACTTTAAGTTCTCTAATCATAAACGCTGGGCTCATCAAGACAATTTGCTGAAAGATAAAAATGAAATCTCTGGATAGTGTTACGCTGAATAAAACAAAAAATTTAACACAGTAGAAGTACATTACTGAAGGCACAGGAAAATATTAAACTACCACTCAATACAAAAATACACATGCGTACCATAGCCAAATGCGAAAGCTCTGAGTCGTTGTCCCGCGTGCACTCCGTCCGACTCCCGCTTGCCGACCGATGTGACCTCACCGATACCTCCCAGCCAATGCTAGAGGTACTCTTTTTCCTTTGAGCTCCCCGAGCTGCAAAGAGGTCACACACAAAATACCAGAGAATGCTAGCACCCAGCTCGCCTCGCAAGGTCGAGCTACCACTCATTACCCAAGCTGGGTATCCCAACTCCCACAAGAGAAAGTTCAGTCAAGATAAAATTCCAATAGCGTAACGTTACGCAAGAAAAATCCTCCCTCATACTCTAGGGATGATTTTAAGGATGGAAAATTATTTTAAAATGTAGAAACCTTGGCGAATCTTAGTATTCCTTCATTCGCCAACTATAAATGTTTGGCGATATTTTTGTAAAAATATTCAAATTTCTAAGGATTCTATATAGTTTGTATAAAATTTTGGCGATTTTTAAGGTAAAATAATTGTATCCTATAGAATTTGGGCAAATCATTTTTAGAATAACGAATATTTTTTGGGAAAACCATGGAAAATTAGCCCATGAGCGAAATTTAGCCCCTAAAATCATCCATGTCATACTACCCTTTTCCATCATTTTATAGAGTTTTCAAGTAATTAGTTTCCCAAAATTCCCATTAGATTCCTTTTTCATTTAATTAATTTCAAAAAACCTCCCCCATACACATGTCGCCCGATCCCCTAGTTGCACCAGAAAATCAATTTTATTAATTAATTAATTATTCCTATTTCTCTCACCCACCTAAAACATTCCTAAAAACGCTCATCGGTGTCCCAAAATTTCCTTACAATTCTTAAATGACTTACGACTTACTTAATTCCTAGTTGAGTTCATAAATAGAAAGTTCCAAAGGCTAGATTCCTTACTAAGTTAGACATTCAACTTTTTCTTTAAGTTTCCCCTTTTCTTTAAGTTTCCTCGTTTTTCCTTTTAACTAAAAATCAATTTAAAAAGTGTAGATAAAAACAACCATTTACCCTTTTTCCTTTTTAACAAAAATCAATTTAGCAAGTGTAGATAAAACATCCATTTTCCCTTTTAATAAATTTAATCCTCCATTATAATTTTGACTTTAATAAATAAATTTGAATTTCTTACCCCCCTTCTTGTTACATGTTAGTTATTTTTTTTTTTACCACAGTTCTACTTAGACCTAGGTTTAAATTTTCACTAGGTTGGGCGACAATTTTTAAGGGAACTTTTAGTTATCAATTTATTTTACTCATACCATCATCTATTTTAAGGCCGACCAGGTCCTAAGGAGGCATAGTTTTCTAGGCACTAGGTTTCTTAACTTAACAGTGAAAATCATGATGTGCCCTTCAGGATGCACTACATACTCCAAGGGGCCACTCGCCTCTTTTGTTTTCTTTGCGCGACGTGACCTTCAATATGCACTACATGCTCCAAGGGTGCCACTCCCCTCTTTCCGTTTTCTTTGCGCGACATGCCCTTCAAGACACACCACATTCTCCAAGGGTGTCACTCGCCTCTTGACTGAATTTGGTAGATGTCAAACCTCTGGATTCAATACTCCACCAGGTGATCTTGTGGGAGACTAAGGGCATCTAAGGAATAACGCCCCTACCTTATTGCGCGCCCCTTAGAATCTGACATATTGCAGTTGAAACACCACAAGGCTATGTGGTGCAATGGTCATAAATTTCACATCAAACAATTGGATGAAACAAGGAAAACTTGTGATAGTGGGATAACTGCAGTATTCCAGGTTACTAATGTTTCCTGTAGGAGTGACAAACATCCCCGAGAGTCTGAAAATAGATACTATGGGTATTTAAACGATATATTTGAGTGTGACTTTAATTCCTTCAAATTAGTTCTGTTTGATGTCAAATGGTATAGGTTACGAATGCATGAATGTGATGAGGAAAGCACTGTTATTCAACATGCCAACGGATTTCCAATGATTAAAATATCGATGTTTAAAAGAGGACATGATCACTATGTTTTTCCAAGCCAATGTTAACAGGTCTTTTACTCAAATGTTCGAGGTGAAAGAGATTGGTCATTTGTTGTTAGATATGATCCAAGAGGAAGGCCAATTAAGTATACTCATTTACAAGAAGAAGATGATATTGAAGATCAAGAAGATGATTCGAAAGAATATCAGATAGAGGTGGAAGATCATGGAGGGTCGACAGATGAAGAAGACGAAGAAGATCATGATCTAGGCATAGGAGACAATATTTCAATTCTTGATGATGATTTCGATGAAAATATGCTCGAAAATGACATTGATGACGATGATGATATCATCAATCCTTTCAACATCATTTCAGAACCAGATGATGATATAGATGTCGAGTTCGATGAAGAATATCAAGATAGAGAATAAGGATGATTACACAGA
>SNQJ01S0155506.1:29383-44809 GCA_010110895.2 Picea sitchensis | reverse complement strand
ACTAATATAATATGCCCCAATTAAGGGGTAATGAGCCAATATTAGGGCTTAACAAAGTATCTGCTACTCAAGTAATACCAATGGTGTAATTTTAGCCAAGTATTGTCATCCAAACATATACCATCTATGAGTGTACCATCATGCACTAAACATGCATCACCACTTGTACCAAGCAAGTACATCAACCATGCACCAATAACAAAATGAATCCTCATACATGTATGTCAAATCCACCACAAAACATGTGCCAATCAAAATGCTAGTAGGTGCCTCTACCAATGCACTGGAAGTGTACCAATCATGCATCAATTATAGATCATACTTATCTATTATGTACAACATGATCACCTCATCAACTCACCAACTACATGTTCCAAAATGTAGTCCAACCATATTCCAAATGTATGCACCAAGATATCCATCAAATATGCTTCCAATAATACATCATAAGATTTATCAATGAAACTCAAATATGTACCAACCATGTACCCCAAAAGATCAGCCTCAATCCTCCATTCACTACAGAAAATACTAAGCATCCAACAAGACATGTACTAGTAGTGTGCTTCAATAGATCAATGACATCTCTAGCTAGCATCATCAAGATATATCACACAACCAAGGTGCCATAACTTCACTGTCATAACCAACATTGTTCTTCAATAGAAAATGCCTCAATCCATACTCATGGGTTAGTGCCATGCATCCAAGATATCCTTTCATTTTATATCATCACTTTACATAATCCAATATTTAATCATGAAAACCTGCAACAAACAATGTCAGAACCTGCAACAAACTATTTCAGACCCTGCAACATAGAGTTATACCATCACATCAAGCTGTAACCCATGTGCATAGCCCTTTTTCTTAGGCTTTACCACATATACACGACCTGTTGCACAAACAACTCACGTATGTATGCAAACTATCAAGGTCAGCCTGCATATGTACATGATTGTTACCACTGTCACCCGCATATGCTTCAGTAGATGACACACTTGAGCTTCCCTCAAGGCTTCCATTATGCTCTGGTTGTTCAATATTCTTCACCCACTTCTGAAGGTGTTCTTGCTTCTCAGAACTTGATCTCTGAGCTTCCATGTTTTCAAATATGTCTCCCTTCCTTACTTCATTCCTTCTTCTAGTAATTCTATATGAAGTCCTCATCATGGAATTTCTTCTTGTGTTCCAACAATCCTGGGATTTGTGTCCAAATCCACTACGATTGTAGCATCTCATGGTGTGACAGTGAACAATAATGTGTCCTACTTGATCACATCTCCAACACCTTATGGTGTTATGAATCTTCCATTGTCTCTCCTTGCATAAGATTTGCATTCCAAAGCTTTGTGACCATATTCATTACATGAATAACATTGACCATGAAAAACACTTTCATACCTTTTCTTTGGTGTCCATCCCTTTTGAGGTGTAAACATGGTGTCTTGATGTATTCCTTTCTTTGTTATTTTGAAATTTTATTTACCTTGTGTAGGTGGTTGACTTGCAACATTATCTTCATCCTTTGAGAGCGAGAACTTACCTCATGCTTCCTTGAGGTGCTTGCTTCAACATGTGTAGCTTCTCTCTTGTATCCAAGACCTGATTTATGATTTGGTGATCTTTGAGTTTCCAATATCTCATTCAATATTTGTGAGCTATTCAAGAATTTGTTTGACTTCTCTACTTTCTTTCTAAGATCAACAACTTCATCTTCTAACTTATGACACGACTCTTCCTTTTCATTTACTTGATACTTCAATAGTTCCTCTACCCTTTTGGATTCTTCAATTTGGGTCTTGAGATGGAAAATAATTTCAATACTTTTGCTAATCTCATCATCTACCTTCTTATCTTCTTTTTCATTCTTTAGTCTTGTGATCTCTTCTTCCTTTTCTTCTAATTGAGTCTTATTACTCTCTTCTTGTTCTTTGAGCATTTCCTTTAACTTCAAGATGTGCCTTTGACTCTTCTTAAGAAACTGTTTAGTGTTATCCGAAATATAGCTATAGTCTATATAACAATGGTCATTTTTGTATTCATAGAGACCCTCTTCAACTTTGTTTTGAAGTTTTGATAGTTCTTCTTCTATTATTTCCATAGGATAACTACCATCAAACTCTACACAAACTATTTCTAGATTTTCTTCTTCACTTGTAGAGAAATATTCAATATCATCACATTTTGAATTATTACAATCAAGGGTCTTTGAAGATTCTTTACCTTCACTTGAAATATCTTCAATATATTCCTTTTTGCCAACATCATCATATGATCCTTTGCCTTCATTTGAAATCTCTTCAAGATCTTCCTTTTTGTTAACATCATCACATGATTCTTTGCCTTCATTTGAAATGTCTTCAAGATCTTCCTTTTTGTCAACATCATCACATTTAGAAATAATGAAATCAAGAGTTTTTGGAGATTCTTTACCTTTTATGATCTTGATGGAGTGGTCTTCAATATTTTCTTTCTTGCTTTGATATGTCTCCTCTAGATTTAGCCATAGATCCTTGGTGGAAGTGCATTGTCCCATGCTTTCTTTGATAGGGCTTGAGAGTCCACTAAGAATGGTCTTGAGAGCCAATGCATCATTATTCTTTCCTTCCCTTTGAGCTGCAAAATTTGACTTGTTCTTCAAGGAAATTGATTCACCAATGGATGCCTTCCAAATACCTGCTGCCATTTCCTTCAAATGCACTCTCATCTCTATTCTCCATGTAGAATAATTTTCCTCATCAAGGATTAGAACTTCATCATCCATTTATGTGTCTATGGATCTCCTCCAAGCTTATTAAGGCTTATAGTGAAGGCCCACTCTAATTCCAATTGTTGGACACACCGACTACACTAAGAGGGGGGGGTGAATAGTGTAGGACTCTTTTTCAAAACTTTCCTTTCACAAAACTCATTAGTTAGCAATCACTATTTACTCATTACTTATTGTTGTCATTTATAATGAGTTAAATGTGAACATATATCAACAACATATATCAACAATATATCATCAAAAATCATCACCCTGAGGAACACAAGATGTATGTACAAAATTTTCTTTTATTAGGACTACAATCCTTGGGTTTATCAACAACTTTCTTGAATAGAGTACAAATCTACAAGAGCTCCAGATCTATGTGCAAGACTTAGCTTTCACCCTCAGCACCAAGGATAGAGGCAACAATCCTCAATATATATCAATATGTCAACATGTATGTAACCTGTCGATAGTTCAACTTTGAGTATTCGTTGCCTTACGATAATTTTTAACTTCGTGTATGTGCGTGAATTACGGTCGTACTACATCCTGCGTATCATCGAGTTACTTAGGTTTCTCTTCAATATCAACTTCGGGTCCTATTTTGCAACCTTCAATCCACATTCTCTTGTAATCTTTCATTTCCCAGTCTGTACCATAAACATCTGAGTTACTTAGGTTTTTCTCTTCAATATCAACTCAGGTCCTCTGCAACCTTCAATCACATTCTCTTATGTCTTTCACTGTCCAATCTTACCCATAACCAATCACAAAACATCTAAGCTCTCCAACAACTTACTCATGCCTCTCAACCATACAATATGAATGCTACTCATCATGTATAAGTAACCAATATACTATATCAATCATATTTAGTACTGAATCATAAGAGTGTTTCTCACTCCATCAACGAACACAAACCACATCAAAACAACCATACCAAGAATGATTTAAGCATTGACTACACAACAAGAAAGAGTATCCATCAAGACAAAAATGTAACCATACCATAATTTCTATGGCATATCTAAGCCCATAGAATGCAGATCTGGAACCTGCTTCAGTGTTCAAGAGCCTATCATCATCTCAACCACAAGTATTCATGACTTCATCCACTGTACACGCCCTTTCCTCATACAACCCATGTATGTATGCGCCCTGACTCACTATAGCTTGCGTATACCTCAAAAACTAGGGTTTCTGAACTTCCGAGACTTTTGTCGCCATGATCTCAAACTTACCAAAACTTTGATGCATCCATGAGATCCTCCAGATCATCTCTCTCTCTCTCAGAATAGATATTCAATACATGCTCAATAGATACCCTTTTCACAAGAGACCCTTGCCTCTTATTTATACTCTCCAAGTAACTTCCTTAGAAGCATCTTCTAGGTCACTTAACCCACTTCTAGGTCACTTAACCCATTTGTAGGTCACTTAACCTATTTTCCTCATTTTTAGGGTTAACCACTTTCCATAATTAGAATGTTCTCCATTTCTTTATCATTTAAATACTCCTCCTTGACTTTGTCACCTCACTTTATCATTTAAATAATCTTCTTTGATTTTGTCACTTCACTTTATTCTTTAAATAATCCTCCTTGACTTTGTCACTTTACTTTATCATTTAAATAATGATTTATTCTTTTCAAGAATTTCGACTTATTTGACCTTTTGGGGCTTCAAGCCAACATATGAGGGTCCTTCATCTTCGTAGGGCCATAACTCTCAAACTATCAGAAGTTATGTGACATTCCACATGCCAACATAAATGGCATGACAAGCACTATCCATCTAGGATAGTTTCACTAACAACTTCACTAATCTTCATCTCATTATTCCACATATAGGCATGGGTTCTCCAACCATACTTCTAGGAAAACTCAACGGTAAAGCGTATTCCCATGAGGGCTTTCACAATAAGGGGAACACTTTGGATTTCATACATTTGTACTCCTTATAAACCATGATAAGACAATAATGATTCATCATAAATCCAACCATGCCTCATATATAAAGGAAACCACATTGATCCATCTTCATCTTTGCATCATGTATCAATGAAAACTCATTGATCCATCTTCATCTATTCATCATGTATCAATGATAAATCATTGATCCATCTTCATCTATTCATCATGTATCAATTATAACTCATTGATCCATCTTCATCTATTCATCATGTATCAATGATAACTCATTGATCCATATTCATCTATGCATTCACATCAAGGATAATACATATTACATTAGTATGCTATGACAAGACATTGTTCATCAATCATCAATCAATCATTCAATCAATCAATACTTTGGAATCAATCAAATCTCTTGACATCAATCAATCACTTGACATAAATCCTTTGACATCAATCAATCAAACCTTTGGCATCAATGACAACATGATCCAACATTTTCTACATAGTCGTGCTAGTATTCTTTGATGATATTTTGATTTACAACAAAATCTAGGATTCTGACATAAAACATGTTGATAGAGGCTTGCAACTCTTAAGGTACCACCAACTATTCCTTAAATGATCCAAATGTTATTTTGGGGCTTCAAAGGTTGAATACTTGGGTCACACAATCAATTAGGATGCAATATAAGTGGATCCCAAGAAATTTGTAGCTATGCAAGAGTGGCCCCAATCCAAGACATTGAAGAGACTGAGTGGGTTATTAGGATTTACTGGTTACTAGATGAAGTTTGTAAAAAATTATGGAAAAAATGCTAATATCACCATTGAAAACAAATTCCTTTGTATGGAGTGAGGAAACTAAGAAAGACTTCATATCTTTAAAGGATTCCATGTGCACTACTCTAGTATTAGCAGTGCCATATTTTATTAAGACTTTTGTCCTAGAATGTGATACCTTGGGTAGAGGTCTTGGTGCAATTTTAATGTAAGAAGGGTGCCCCTTGTCATTCACCAGTAAGTAGTTGTGTGACCACAATTTGGGTAAATAAACATATGTGAAATATATGATGGCCATCCTTCATGAAGTAGAGACCTAACATCCATATCTCATTTGGTGATGTTTCTAGATCAAGACTAACCATCATAGTCTGAATTATTTTCTAGAAAAAAATCTATCATCACCAGAGAAACATAAGTGGGTCACCAAGATGTTGGGGTATGATTATGATATCATATATAATAAGGGTGAATAAAATTTGGTAACCAATTTTTTATCCATATAATTTGAGGAGGATGGATCCTTCTTTGTCTTATCTTTACGTATTCTAGGTTGCATCAAGAAATCCCATCGAGAATGGTTGGAAAATGACACTATCCTTCAACTCATCTAAAGGCTTGATGAATATCCCAACCCTCCTAAATGGTATACATGGAAGAAAGATACATTGAGGTATAAAGGGTACATTGTTCTAGTAAATTATTCTACCTTAAGACAAAGGGTCTCAGAGGAATTACATTCATCACCTACAACAAGTCACTCTAGCTTTCATAAAATGTATGAAAGAACCAAGTGCCCATTCTTTTGGGAAGGCATGATGTTGGCACGTAGTGGGAAGACTCGGGGTTTGACATTAATTCACCAAAAAAACCCTAAAGATACCAACCCTTTCAACATCACCCGCAAGAAGGTGAAGTCTCACCCGAGGTACCTAGGGGGACTGCAGGAACTAGGATTCCACAATCATGAAGGGAATGCAGACCATTCTAACATTCATTCTGACTTAACATTAATTTATCATGCAATATACATTGTGCAAAAAATAATAACAGTGTAATAACATATGACATATTCATCTTACTCAATTATTCAACATGCGCACGGAACCATCAGATACACATTCATATTAACCCATAAGTATCTGTTACATGTGCGCAACAAGAAACGTAAACCAACACATCATGGAAAAAAACACATCAAAATACAACATACATCATAACATAGATATTTAACGTGGTTCACCCCAACTGAGCTACATCCACAACGACATGCTTCTTATATTATTATTCATCATAGTTTCTTACAAAATGTGTGCATTGCGCTCATACAAGATATCTTAGTTATAAACCAACACGCCTTACCATTCACACATACAATGCACACTTGAACTCTCTCTTTCTTAATTTCCAACCCTCTCTACCCAAAAAACCCATTACATATTTATAAATTGACACTAGGGCTTAACCTATTACAAAATGGACCAAAAGGTCTAACTATTTCTAAGTAATTTTCGTCTTCTGCGCATGCTGACTCTTGAAAATGCACTAACTGGATTTATTTCCTTTGCACACGTTGCTCCTTAGCTAACTTGTCATGCGGTTTTCTTCTGTGTGACTCCCAAAACTTGTCCCAAAATGACTTGCTCCAACAGGCCCCCAACACTCACCCGTGGCTCGTCCTGATCCACTTCATGATTTTTTCCAGGTCTCCATGAACTTATGAAATGTTTCCCTTGTAGTTGTGATATTTTCCCTTGCTTATGTTTCTTGTTGTGCAATTCCCTCAACCGTCTCTGTAGCAATATGGGTCTTCAATTTTTCTACACTTTCTTGTACCTCTTGCTTGACCATGCCCTACATAGCTGCTAGTTCTACTGTCACCTTGTATGATTCCTCCTGCAATGTTTTGATTTTCTGTGCATGAGCCTACTGCTTCACCCTCATTTGGTTCATCTCTTAGTGTAATTTTCTATTTTCTGCTGGTGGTAAAGTGCTCATCTCCTACTTATAATTTTGCACCTTGTCCTATGCAATCTGTAGCTTCTGCCTAATTTCTCACAGCTCTGCGTCTTCTATTAGTCTAGTCCATACTTATGTGATTTATTTGTATATCTTGGCACACTCTTCTTCCAAAATTATGATGTTCTCAATGGTTATTGTTGTCGTCTTATCCCTTTGATCTCTTTCCTCCGGTGGAGTGCTCGGTGTCTGGCATGCTTCCAACTTAGTAATATTTATGCAAAATCCCTGCATGGATTCAATGATATTTGTGACCTTTTCTTCTAAATTGATGCAGGAGCATCGCTAGCACATCAGGCGAGCCAACGTGGAAGCGGAGGACAGCTGGACAAGCCAACACAAATTTTGAGAACACTTTGGAATTGTTGCGCGATCTTAAATGAACCATTAAGATGAGGCACACTTGTGCATTGTATTGGACCTTGAGCGGATAGCTCTTGTCCTTAGTAGATAGACGACATTTAATCTAGTTAATGCAGGTAGATAGGATTTGAATTTCTAGACTAGACAGTTTAGGAACGCAAGAGGGAAACGGGATATAGACACCCTCATTGTACATTGTAAGATTCATTCATTCAGGAATAGATAGGACATTCAGAAAGAAGAGCATGCAGAGAGCTATGGAAGACACCCATGTACAGATATTTGAATTAATATAAGAGTTCTGATTCAAATTCATGGTTTGTGTTGTCCTCTGTGTATTTGATGTTGATATGCTCATGAATGTTTGCTTCCTGTCATACATTTGCTTTTATATGCTGTGTATGTGATTTCATGTATGAATTGAAGTTTGAGAGGGTGAAGGAATGAGTTTCAATTATTTCTCTATTTGAGCCAGAGATTCCAGCAAGGAGTGCAGTTGAAGTGTCCGCAAGGAGTGCGTTGACAGAGGGTTCAGATAGAGATAAATTTTGTTCTCATTCATCCCCGGAAATTGCAGTTGGGCACATGAGTCGTGCAAGGAGTGCGCAGGCCAGATAAAAGCCTCAGGGTTGTGAAACTGAATGGGTCTTTGAAGGATTTCTGCTGCAAGTGTGCGCAAAATCGAAGAGTTTCAACACTTAGATAGAGTTGAAGGGTTTCCGCAAGGAGTGCGCGCAAAGGAGTTTCCTGAAGGACTTGAAAGTCGTGGGGAAAATCTCAGGAAGGATAGGCCTTTGAGTTTGTCGAAGGATAGTGTAGACAAGTTGTGCCTGAAAGGCATGCAAGAAGTGTTGCAAGTTACACGCAAGTGGACGGGTTCCGCATAGGAACACTTAGTCAATTTCGTGGATTACGAAAGGAAGAACGGACGATCGAAATCCTCCGAGGAGATTTCGCGAAGTTTCGAGGGCTGTTAGATCTTGCGGAGGTGCCAGGAGGTTACGGCGACGTATTTCCAAAGGGTTCCAAGCTCAGGAGGTGGAGCCGTTGATCATGACAACGAGGGTCGTTGGATCCACACTGATATCATGAATCGGGGTTTCGTGAGTCGAAGCTCCAAATTGTTGTAAAGAGAATTGCGATATCGCGATCTGCGATATCCCGATGAGGCCAGAACCGTCCATCAATTGGGACGCGTGTTAGAAGACCCGAAGGAGTCGCGGTCCAGAGTATCGGGAGTTTCGAGGACAGGATACTCTTGTAGTTTGGAATCGCGAAACGTGATATCCCGACAGTCGAAGAATGGTGTGTGGGGCCACAAGAAGATAGTGGAAGACATGTGGTGCACCGCATCAGAGTTCGGGGAGAGTAAAATCCTGAATCCTTTGGCATTAGGATTCGCGATCCCGCGAAATCTGAAATCCTGATAGAAGTGATGAGATCGTTGAAAAGTCAACCCGCGGCGCATCGGAGTTTCAACACATCGGGGTTCGGAAGTCGGTAACTCGAGGGGTTCGATATCGCGAGTGGCGAAATCGTGATAAGGAAAGTTACGATAGGAGGAAGTCAGCGTTGACTGAGACATCGGGTCTCGGGGGTTCGAGAGTGCAGTGCTTGACCATTAGACTCGCGAAGTCGCGAGTTCCGATTTCCCAACAAGCAAAGAAAAGGGGAATTGCACGAAGAGATCTGTGGATGTAGATTTCATGATAGGGAAATAGAAGAACCTTGGTGTTCTTCGGGCCGAGAAAAGATAAGATCCTGTGAGCGGGCGTGCTCTGAGGAGTGCGGCTGCGTCATAAATGGGTGTCTACCTCCATAGACACTTATGGAATATAATATAGACCCCCTAAATCGCATGTTTCAATATTTTTGTCCTATGTGCGACCTCCTCCCTCTCTAGCCTAAGTTTATCATATTCTTCTTGTAGCGCATCATTATCTGCAACTACCTTAGTCAACTCCATCGACATTGACACCACGCACAATTGAATTTCCTGTGTGATGCTCATCTGAAAACCATGTAATACTTCTACAGGAAACTGAGATAACACCAAGTCAATATGACTAAGTGCTTTTGCATGCTCCTATAACTTTTCCATAGGGAACTCTAAAGCTCTTGCTACTATCTTCATCACCTGACGCTCTATGGATGTCGTCGATGGGTTACATGTCATTGATTTCACCTCTATGGTATTTGTCATACTCTCCATCTGCTCTTGTTCTCCCGTTCTAACTAGCATTATCCTACTTGTCTCCAAAATCTATCACAATGCGGTAATCTACACTTGCACGTTCGAGTGCCTTTCTTTTTTCTTCTGCATTGCTCAGTCAAAATAATCCTTTGTAACCTCCTTGACTTGGTTTTCAATCTTGTCTAAGTCATTATCTATTAATTCTTGAATGGCCATTTCCCTCACAACTTTCCTCTTCTTGTGCTGCTGGACTGCTTTCCCCTTGTATGTGTCTTTCCTCTTCTCTCTCGGCCATGGTATAGTATTTTGTGTGTCATGTGGGCCATTTCCTTGGTTTCCCTGTCCTTCTTCTTCTTCATAATCTCCTACTTTTTCTATTTCTAGGTGTTATGTTTTTGGTTTCTCTGTTTCTATCTTTGGCATCTTCCACTCAACGTCCCAATATTCCATTATATGTCCCATTTATTCTTCAGTCACCCTGTATCTCATGGGCAACCATCCTGATTTGGGTCCCTCTTCGTTTGAATGTACATATGATGGAATCCTTCCTTAAAGTGTGCAACTTCCTTTTATGCTTCTACCACCTGCGGTAATACGCACGGTGTATCTTGAATGCTTTGACAAATTACCTCCTTATAGATATAAAAAGTGATGTTGTTATCCAATTGTCTCTCCTTGTGTGCAATATGCCACAATTAGCATATCTTGCTGCCAAACATGGTTTGTTTGTAGCTGACAGAAATTGTGTGTCTTCCAGCTCCCTCCAAGAAACTAATGCTATCAATATCAACAACCATGCATAGTGGAATTATGTTCCCTTGTCCTATGCCTCTCTGCAATCCATCAAAAATTGATTTAACATGAATGTCTCCCAGTTCATTTGTACGCCTTTTGCACACTTATCCAATGTTTCTATCATACCTACTGACACTTTATCCTTGCGACACTTCCTCAATAATTTACATGCAAAAACTTGCGTCACAAAACTAACATACTCGTCACTGATAATCACTACATCGATCCTACGCACTCCTCTATACACATGAAACTTCTCTTTCATCCTCTCCAACAAATATTTCTTGTTCAAATTATCTATAAAAAGTGGTGATGGGTCCTCCCCTTCCATTGAAAACCATGTTATATGTGCAATAAATTATGGATCTATCGACACGGCTCTGTCCAGCCATAGGTATCATCCATGGACACAACTTAACAACATCTTGATGCATGCATTGATATTGACACTCCTACCAAAGTGCGGGATCTCTAACAAGTTCAGAATCCATGATTTCTCCAACCCTACTGCCCAAGCCTATGGCTCAACCAAGATAAACAATGTCTCTAGGAAAATGAATGTCTTCAAATATTTATTTGGTGCTATCTCTAGGAACTTCTTCTCATCTAATAGGATGTGATCTGCAAACTTCATATTTGTCATTGCACCTAACATATATTCTTCAATGATTACCCCTGGTATAATATTCTCTTGGTGGAATACTCCAAGAATACCTTGTCTTTCGAGCTGATGGAGGGTAATATTCAAGTTGACAAGTATAGGGATGTCGATGACATCATATACTACAAATACATGATCTATATTGTCCCTGAGTCCACACTCAAGGATAATATTTTGAGGGTGGTACATGATGCATCACTAACAAGGAACCAGGGGTATCTGAAGACCTACAAGAAGGTGAGGGAGAGATTCTCAAGGAAGGGTCTCAAGGGAGATGTACTTTGTCATGTGAGGGAATGCATGACTTATCAGGAGAACAAGTCAGAGTTCACACATCCTGTAGGACTGCTTCAACCATTGCATATTCCAAAACAGAAGTGGGAGAGAATTTCCATGGAATTCATCACAGGATTACCAAAGGTGCAGGGAAAGGACTGTATCTATGTGGTAGTGGAAGATTGACTAAATATTTGCACTTATTTTCCATTCCTATAGAGTACAACGCATCTTCGATAGGAGATCTATTATTTAGGGAGGTGTTCAGACTCCACGGTCTTCCAAGGAACATAGTAAGTGACATGGATGGTAGGTTTCTCAGTACGTTTTGGCAGGAGTTGTTCAAGTTATCTAGGACAGAGTTGAAACCTAGTATTAGCTATAACTCCTAGACAGACGAGCACACTGAAATAGTAAACAAATGGATCGAGGGGTACCCGAGGAACTATGTGTTAGGGCATAAGTGGGCATGGATAAAGTGGTTTCATATCAGGGAGCATTGATACAAAACCACTCATTACATTTCCATCCAGATGAGCCCATTCAGGGCATTGTATGGCTATGACACTCCATCTTTTGTGGATTTGGTGTTTGGAGAGAGAATATCTCCCAAGGCCAAAGAATGGTTGTAGGCAAGTCAGGACATATTGAGAGTCATGAAGGATAATTTGCAAGCCGCTTAGAATCAACATAAGATGTATGTTGATAGGAACACAGTAGACACAACTTTGAGGTTGGAGATCTAGTATTTCTCAAGTTGCAAACTTATAGACAATCATCGTTATAGAAGAGTGGTGCAAATAAGATGAAGCCTCACTTTATTGACCCTACATAGTGATCAGGAGAATTGGGGAAGTAGCATACGAGTTGGAGGTACCATAGGGAAGAAAGATCCACAACCCCTTCGATGTATCTTGCCTCAAGAAGGAATTGGGATAATAGGTCATTGATTCAACAGATATTCCTCCACTATATGAGGATGGGTGGTTGGTACTAACTCCCGAGAGGATTGTTTATGTCAAGGAATGACGACTGAGGAGCATGATCATTCAAGAGTACTTGGTCATATGGAGAGGATTTCCTGCAAAATATGCTACCTGGGAAGGAGAGCAAATATTACAACACCATGATCTGGAGTTTCTTGAGGACAAGAAATATTAGGAAGAGAGGACTGTAATGTCCCCTTCCAATTGATCATGATGGAGGATGACTCAATAAATTATACCACTTCCGTAGACTATAGTCAACAAGGAAAAGGGGATTCAAGGAGGTTTATTTGATGTCACTAGGTTAAAAGAATGACAAATCCTAAAAGTGACATTAAATAAAATAAATAATTGTATTTAAATGGAATTGGAGGGAAAATAAAGTGAAGGTTTGATTTGGTCAAAAAGGGGAAAGATCTAGAAGATCTGAAGGAGGGATAAATAGAGGGGTAACCCTTCTCTTTAGCATTATGATTTGATATCTCATTTGGAGTTCTCTTGGAGCCATTTTTTGTTAGGGTTTAGAAAAACCCTTCCATCTCAGTTTAGTTTGGTGGTGCAATATCCACCCTAGCTAGACAAAGAGGAGGATCCATCCAGAGTCCTCATTTCAGTTCATCATGGTGTTTGGTTTCATTCTTGAGAGAGTTTGGAGGCATATCATCTTGCATAGGGTATTTGCGACATTTTTTCGGAGGAGGCCGTTTGTTAGATCTATAGGTTCTAGGAGGATTTTGCGTAAACGTGGAAGGATAAACCCCATAGGTTGAGCACAGGTTGTCCTGCGAGGCCCCACATTCGTCCTATGAGGATCTATGTGAATCAGGGATTGCAACTGTTTGTTGGATCAGGCTTGTGAAGGTTTCAATAGAGATTGGAGGGTTTCTTGTAAAGTATACATCATTGGAGCAGAGCAATGTAGGGATTGGAGAGCCTTGGATCAATGTACATCATAGTTCGACATCATTCCAGGTTTTCTTGTAAAGTTTCTGTAGTAGATTGTGCAGATTCCTAAAAAACATTAGATTTGAGTGCTTAGGAGTATTATGCAGCTATTATTACAACCATTAGATATCATTGTATTTATCTTTGGGATGCATGCAATATGTTTGACAATATTCCTATTTGATCAAATTGTTTGTAATAAGTTAACTACACCATTATACAATTGTTTGGCACATTCACATAAGAAGTAATAACAATTTTGGGACAAAACACATAATATTCCCAGCTAGCCTAGTTGGGGACATTGCAAAGAGTGGGTGACAAATCAACGATCATGGTGGTAGTCAAAAATCTTTCCAAATATGCTCATTTTTGTGCCTTATCACACCCATTTACCCCCTACTTAGTAGTCCAAGTTTTCATGGATCATATTTTAAAGTTACATGGCATGCCTACTTCCATTGTCTAGGATCAAGACCCTATCTTCACCAACAAATTTTGGCAAGAGTTTTCTAAACTTCAAGGTACCCATCAAAACATAAGCATTGTGTATCATCACCAAACATATGGTCAAAATGAAGTGGTCAACAAGTGCTTAGAAACCTATTTTCCATGCTTTACTTTTGAAAAAGCACACCAATGGGCACAATGACTTCCCTTTGCAGAATGGTGGTAGAATACTTCTTATCATGGAGCTACCAAAATGACCTTATATGAATCTTCCTATGGCCAAAAAACATTGTCAATGGCTTCCTATTTACCAAGCACCTCCAAGCTTCAAGTAATGGATAACACACTTAATGCTAGAGAAACCATTCTCTACACACTTAAGAACAACTTGGTTATGGTTCAAAATTGAATGAAGAAACAAGCATACCAAAATCACTTCGAACGTTCTTTTATCGCAAGGGATCATGTGTCACTTCGCCTTCAACCCTATAAGAAAAATCACTCAAAGAAAAAAAACCTCATAAATTAGCACCCAAATTCTATGGACCCTATGAGATCATCCAATGCATTGGAGTGGCATACAAGTTGGCTATTCCAACCCACTCAAAGATTCATCCAATTTCATGTGTCTTTTCTAAAAAAGGTTGCGGGATCGAAGTGCAAGGTGCAAACTAGCTTACCAAAATTTGATGAACAAGGCTCCACTTGGTTCCAACTAGAACTAGAATTCGATCCAAGTGAGTGTCAATTGTGCTAGCGCATGATCTGTGAATTACTAATCCAGTATAAGCATCCCAAATATTCCACATGGGAACCAACCACAACTCTGCAACAATTTACTCATCTTTAGCCTTGAGGACAACATTACTTTTGAAGGGGAAGGACATGTTAGGGTCTGTTGATGGGCGAAAATGACCGTCCGTCAATTGGAAGAATGAGTCCGGTCCAGGGTTGTCTAAATAATCCAAGCCATTTGGTATAACGCATTTTGACGGGTTTAATGGCTCCGTTGGCCAATCTAAAAGTCCTAGAAGAAACAAATAAAATAAATAAAAGAGCTGAAATAACTAACTAATTACTAAACACTATATATATATATATATATACTATGCTCTAATGTAACTGTAGTTGTTGTATTTAAGCAGAAGATATTTACATGATTTACAAGCTGCAAGTTTTAATCGAAACTTACGAAAATCGATGTGAAAAATGATTGCTTCTAGGAAGCAGATAAAGAAAGCACATAAAAATATTTATTGTTTTTCTTTTATAAATTTAAA
>SNQJ01S0155506.1:7646-29373 GCA_010110895.2 Picea sitchensis | reverse complement strand
ACCAAGATATTATTTGATGAAGTATTGAACACATTATTCAAAATAGTCAAACTTGCTAATGAGCAAAAGAAATAACACATAATCATAATTTAAACGAAAGTAAACAGTTGAGAAAAATTAACGTTTTTGTTTAAATTGAGATTTCTATGCTCGTTTCTAAATTTTGACATATAATCTTGTAATGAATGTCTCATACTATAATGAATGTCTTAAGTTTGTCTCAAAGCAAGCCAAGGTATGGAACTATTTGAAAATGTTGTTTCTGTAGCTCATCATAATCATCAAGATTCTAATGGGGGCCCTTTAAATTTTGTAAAAATTTAGGGGGGAGTTGTTGGGGCCCAACAGGGTCCTACCCTAACCTCCCTACTTTAGTCTACCTAGGAGTTAGTCAATTGATGTATATGAGCATCCTCTTTGAATAAAACCCATTATATAGTAGTGGATAGTTATTTAATGTAAAAGGGTCCACTTTATAATGCCCACTAGGTAGTCATTGCCCATTAGTGATGGGACCACAAGTAGTTGGAGTATTGATATTGAGAATATATTTAAGGAGATATGATGCTATGGAATGTGTTGTCCCATATTATTGTATTTGGAGCTTTGTTCAAGTGAAAGGTTGCTCCACCTTAAGAGGCAAGTGAACGTTTCTTTCTATCTTTTGATTATCATAATACAAGAGTATCTTTTGCATATTTCATCTTATTTTCTCTCGTATTTGGTTTTCAAAAATTATATTCTTTGTATACATGGATGTGTTTCAAGTTTAAGGGTTAAAGGAACACTACACAATGGTGGTTTCAAAAATGCTAGTTTGGGTTTGCCTTTCTAATTTGTCCCTTCATTTTTGGTATCCTTCAATGTTTATAGGTATTGAGAACTTGCTAGGTAGATTCTTAGAAACAAAATTTGAGTGGGAAAATATGGGGCTATTCACTAATGCCCATTTATGCATGGAGATTAACCTCAATAAAGATTTTTCTAGATAAGTTGATCTTAAAACAAGGTGAATTGCAATGGATTCATATATTTGACTACGAAAACACTACTTTTCTTTATTGAATCTACAAACACACTAGTGACACTATTCACCTTCATGATTCATGTTCCCAATCTAGAGTTTATTCGAAAAGGAAAAAAAAGTCATCCACAAAGATCCAAAAGTTGGCAACAATATGTGCCCTCAGATTCATATGGTGAAGATGAATCTAAAGTAGAAGTTTTGACCACAAAAGAGTTTGAGAAGAGTATTTATGATGGATAAAAAAAACAAAATGTAGATTTATAGATATCCATGGATATTCAAGAAGAAGGAATACATCGGGGGATTGCTCAAAAGAGGGAGATTGTTGCAAATGAAGTTCCAACTAAAGGAATGAAAAGAGCTCATGAATTTGAATATTTTTATTTGGACAAGGTGAATGAATTGCTTTAGAATATTAATGCAAATTTAGCCCTTGAGAGGGTCCAACTACTCAAGGTTGAATAAAAGTTAAAAAAGAGAAAAAAAAAACTGAATAGAGGAAAATGTTCCTCACTAGTGTGTGAACACTTTCTAGGTGTGCTTTTATTTTTTTTAGTTTGTTAGGTGTGCTTTTATTTTTTTTAGTTTGTGTCAACAATATGTGAGATTCCTAAGGTTGCTCACTCAGCCCATGGACACTCTCTAGGTGTTTTTATTTTTTAAGTTTGTGTTAACAATATGTGAGATTCCTTATTGATGTTATTGAAATTCTCTTGAAGTATACATGCATATTACCCAATTTTTTTTTTTTTTTTTTTATAACTAATGAGAAGTTGCATTTTTTTAATATTTGATAAAATAAAAGGCATGTTTATGAATACTGTAACTTTTTTTTATACTCACACTGCATTTTATTAGTTTTAAGTGGTACATGTTGTTTTTTATTTGTTTCTTGCATAAAAAATATATTATATTGTTACTCTTGAAGACCAAAGGAAATAAAAGTTTGATATTTTTATTTTGTTTTAAAACAAAATATATAATGTTGTTGTTTAAAAACCAAATTAATTCACTTAAATTCATATTTACCAATTAATAAAAATTTGTCAAGTTTTATATTTATTTTATAAAGAATATATCATAATGTTATAATAGACATAATTGTTTCACTTGGAAAATATAACTCATAAAAAATTGAGAAAAATACCAATTTAAAGTCCCTAATGGCTAAGAACAATGCTTGAATAGCTACATTATCCTCTGCCCTCTTTAAAATGTTTTAACCCTCATAGTTTAAGTTTTGAGAAAGTTTTGCTCTCAAAGTTTTCAGTAATCTTTGTTGTGATTTTTTGAAAAGATAAATATTTCATTTTATTAAACATATTTTAATATATGACATTTTTAAATTTTAAGTTTATTTATTATTATTAATTCAATTTTTAATTTAATTTATTATTTTTCATTGAATATTTATCAATTTTTTCATTAAATATTTACAAATTAATTTTTATAAATTGATTTACAGAGAAACATATTTTCCATTAAATATTAGCTAATAGATTTACTAACAAATATATTTTCATAATTTTTTTGGCAAAATACATAAGTAATATATCTTTTACATTTTGTAGTTAATTAACAATGTTTAGGATTTTTTTAATTTTTTTTTAATTATTTTATAATCTCGTGATTAATTAAAAATATCCACTATCTTTTTTATTTTTTAATTATTTTATAATCTCGTGATTAATTACTAATGTTAATGTTAACGATCTTTTTTATTTTATAATTATTTTATAATCTCTATCCAATCGTGGTAGAAATGTTCTTTTATATAATTATAAACTTTTATATTTTATTTTCTATTTATATGATTATTGTTTTATATAATTTTAATTTTTTAGATTTTTTTATTATTTATGAATTTTGTAAAGATAAATTTATATCTTCTTTATTTAGTAATACAAATCTATATAATTGTAAACTTTTATATTTTATATTTGATTTATATGATTATTGTTTTATATAATTTTAATTTTTGAGATTTTTATTATTATTTATAATTTTGTAAAGATAAATTTATATCTCCTTTATTTAGTAACACAAATCTATCTAACTATTTATCAAGTATCGAGAAGAATTCAAATTTAATGCCAAGTTTTAAATTGTATATGTAATTGTTATTGTTATTTTAATATTTTTTAATTAAATCAATTTAAAAAAACCTTAATTATTATATTAAAAAAATTCAAATTATTTTTATTTTATTTTTACAAAAGTAATTTTTCACTTAAAAACCATTAAATTTAAAATTGATTTCGATTAAATGTATATATTAAATTCTAATCTAAAACAAACTTTTCACTTTAAGAACCAATAAATTTAAAATTTACGTAGATTAAACTACTTTAAAATGTATATATTAAATTCCAATCTAAAACTATATCTAAGCCTTTCAATTAAAAATGGACAAGTAAAATACTGTAAAAAATGCACCTAAATGAAATACTAAAATAAGATTTCATCCATTTTACAATGCATTCATTGTTTTCGAGGTATGAGTAATTTGACATCACTTCTTAAGAGAACTTTTAGAATTTATTATCCAAGTCTCCTCTCCTCGTGTATTCATTTTGGTAGTTTTTAGCGTCACCCTCTCCACTACGTCCCTTTTTACCCTTAGTGTTCAACATCCTCTCTTGGTTGTTTGTTTGGATCATGCCTCCTACAATAAAACACCTAAATAGCCCCAAGTAAGGGGTCAAAACCCCCACTTTGATGCCATTTGTTACATGCAAATTATACAAATATAACACAATATTTTAAATACAATTATGAACTAAAATAAAATAAAAGCATTAACATTGTTAAGAGCACTTGCACACCTAAGTGGAATCATCAACATTTTCATTTCATTTTTTTTTTTAAATGGAGGAAAAGTTCTCAACGATAACTTTGTTGAATAACAAGTTTTATACAGAGGAAAATTTCTCATAGTTTAAGTCAAAAGTTTCAAAGAAAAGAAGGGTTATTTTCTATGAAGAGAGAATTTAAGTCAAAAGTTTCAAAGAAAAGAAGGGTTATTTTCTATGAAGAGAGAAGTGGCTCAATATACCCCTAAGAATGTTAGGGTTTTAACCTCCCTAACTCTTCAATTATATAGGATAATATGTTTTGCTATGTAATAAAAGTTGTTATTAGTAAATAAAGCCTATGTAATGTTCTTAAGAAGATAGAAATAGTATATATAGGAGTAGAAAACAAAAGACAATTTGTCTTGTTGAATCATTTGTAATCGAGCTCTACTCTGTTGGAGGTTTCCCCCTCGGAGAGATAAGTGAACATTGTTCTTAGGATAATTAAGGTATCATCTTTTGGATCTATATTATCATTGTGCTTACTGTTTCGTTTCGTTTTGTTAACTATTTTGGTAATAAATGTTCTATTTCTTTGCATATTCTGTCTAGTACCTTATAAGTGGTATTAGAGCACTTTCCTTTGCATATTTTTAGAGAAAAAAAAATCAGGCTAGAGGCATGTACCGACTTCTAAAAAGCACAATGTTCTGTCGTTAAGTGGGTAAAATTGTGGTTGGGGAAGAATACGCACACGAACTACACATGGTTTCACCTTGTTGGAAATCCCTATAACCCCTCTTGGTACACCTTTGAGTAGTACCACATCAGACAACACTTGTACACAAAACTCCACTTCCATGTACCCTCAGGTATATCGGGATTCCTATAGGTATCCTTAAACTAGTTGTAGCTCAACCATTCGACCTCTTGACTGTTATAGTGGCACTGAGAACAACACTCAGGAAGAATACTCTCATGTACTTGGGTAATTGGGTATTACGACTAAGGGTACGATTAAACATTTTTAGTTAGAGCCCTGAGATATTGGGTCAAGTACTACTATTGGACCCTGTCAGTATATCAAAGAGCTATAGAACATGACACTCCATTGTCCTTAGGAACCCTCAAAATCCTAACCTTGTTGTCGGAATAGAACGCAACAAAAACAATGTTAAAAGCTTGCACATTTAGTGTGGGTAACTCTGCTTCCCGCATCTAGGCTACTAAATTCCTACACAATCTTCACCATTAAGAATTTGGGCATTCTGTCACTACAACATTATTCAGATGGGAGTATAACTGCGTAGGAGTTAAAAACAATTATAGTGGTTCCATTGCCACCCTTATTTGGGACCTATCCCACTAAATTCCTCTCTTCCCACTGATCGTCATGGCACCCCTCTCACATAAGTTTTTTCTTTTTTCTTTTTTTACATGGACCCAACCACCCTCCTTGACACCCTTATTTGGGACCCATATCACTAGATTCATATTTTTGCACTTATACCACTATCTTATAATCCCTTTTGTGCAGACCAACCAACCCTATTTTTGCTATCTTATATCCTCGATGGCCACCTGCAACCAAGACTTTGAAAACCACATCACTTCCATGGACAAATCCTTCACCAACCTTGAAGCTGCATTCAAAGCAACTCAAGCTAAGAGCGATCACAATTTCAATCAAGTTACTTAAAACATTGCCACAATAAATTCCAAGCTCACTACACTTGATGCCCTCTCTGCCAAAATGAAATCCCTGACTACATGGGTTCATCAATCCAAGGATCCACTCTCCTCTGAAAAACCTTTGTAGGGTCTTGGAAATGTCACTATTTTCTCCATCATTTTTGTTAACATCTGCTTCATTTTTGTTGTCTTTCATAAGAAGAATAAGACCCTTTTGATGAAATGTGTCGAGTCTTTACATAAGACTCTTAGTTAAGTTTCCTATGGTTTTTAGAATTTGAATAAATAAATGTAAGAATTTTGTGTCCTATGCTTACCTTTGATATTGGTGGCAAGTTCCATTGGACAAGTTTTGTTGCGAAAGCTGCAGATCAAATTATTTTGTAATGGAAGGTTTCCAAGCCAAGAAAATCTCAACAGGATGCCTCTCGTGTAATTCGTTGCAACTGAACGACCATTTTCTACCGATCTTGTCCATCCAAATGTGAATATGATCAATTTCCTCAAGATAAGACACCACTTGCAGATGATTGAGCTGTCTCCACCTTTGGCAGTGCTATAGAAGTATTTTCTATGGAAAATGATGCCTCGATTGTAACAAAATAAGGATAGGGCATTTTCAATTTGATGTGATTTTTTGTTTAATTGTATGATTTGAGCTTGTTCATATTCTTAATTTGTTTCTCTGCCATTTTACACAAATGAACATTGCTCTACTCTAAAGAGAACAATTATGAACTTATTGTATTTTGTTGATAATCAATTAATATCAAGGAACCGATTCAAGATCTCCTAGCAATTCATGTATGATATTGTATGTTTGATTAACCAGTTGTTGTAAGTTCCTCTTCAATACTCTATTAAGAAGAGGGACAACTCCTGAGAGCAGGTATCAAATTGATAGTTACGAATTTTTAGTATTGTTAGGGTAATTGTTGAATTAATAGTAATAGCTTCCTTTTTATGAATAATTCTCAGCATCGTTCTGATAATCATTATGTCTAATCTATATTCAAGAAATGATTACAGGGTGCATAGAGGAATTGAATGTTAGCAACTCTAATTAGTTTTGATTCTACTTCTTTATTTGATTGTAAGTTTGTCAACTAAACAATGATTTTATTTGGACTTGGTTGTTTAGTTATTGTCATCAATTGATTGCTTGTGTGTTGGATTCAACCATATGCTTACCCCTTTAATCAATCCTTCAATGAGAAGTTAGTTGATAAAGTAAAATTGCATTAGAGTTGAGTCCTTTGTTTTTTAATTCTACAACGCATATTAAACAAATCAATGTTAGAAAATAAAGTGCAATCTGCATAGATATTGCATGATCACTTGGAAAAGTCATTATGAACTCTAGTTTGAAAAATTAATGGGTTTTTGGTTGATTTCTATTTAAAGAGTAATTAATTAGACAAAAAAAATTGCGTCATTGCTCGAGAAGTGATCGAAGATGCATTAGTACCTCTTGCACTGATTTTAGTTGACACATAGTATTGGGATTTTTGGAGGGTGGTTGACAACCCAAGCTTCTGAATATTCCATCTAGAATGTTTTCATTTTAAGGTTAGAGCATAAGTAGTAGCATTTTGAACACATGGAAGCGGTAAGATGAGAGGTAAGAACCTGCACATCCACCGTGGACATTTTGTGGTGAGTTTCTATTTTCTAGTTTGAAAACATATAGATGCATGAATAAAAGGAACCCCAAACCATGCAGTGTAGTAAGAACCGACTGTAATACTAACAAAACTACAAGTGGACGAGTACAAGGGAAACAATAAGACAATGAGAGGTATAGACCATTAATGCCTCCACCTTCTTCTGCGCAAAAAAATAATGGAACATACCCTTCTTGTTGAAGGACAGGGGGATAAAAAAAAGGTGATCAACATGTAGCCTAATTTTGGAATTGGTGCCCGAGACAACCCAATTTACTCCCCAAAATTATTCAATAGTTCATATCACAAAGAACCCTCAAAGACCAAGATGGAAAGGGAATATGCAACCTCTAATCTGACCTTTGAATTTCCAATAAGGGATATTGAAGAGGAAGCACCAATGAAGAATATCCCTCTTTCATCCCTTCCTAATTTTCACATGTTATCAAGTGAATATCCTGATACATTTCTCTTCGAATTCAATGTATTTTTCCGAAGTTATGACTACATTTTCGATGATCAAAAATTGAAATTATTCCCCACTACACTAAAAAATGCATCTCTACACTATTTTATGGTTCTTGGATGGCAATCTATCAACACATGGAATGACATGAAGTAGAGGTTTCTCCTGAAAGATCAAGATTACTGTAAGGCAAGGGACCTTCAGAAGGAGGTTTTTAGGATGACCTAGAAAGAGGATGAAATCCTGGAAGACCACATGGAAAGATTCCAGTATAATTCATAGAGGTCTAAGTTTAATTTGGACAAGAACACACTGTGAACCATTGTTCTTAGAGGAATACATGATGACTACATTGATCTTCTAAAATTAATGGGTGGAGGGGACATTTCCCAAGCTAGATATGATGATATTTGTGACCGTTGCAAAAAATATTCAAGAGGGATTTTCAAGCACAGAAAAGTTCTGAGAGATATTTCATTGAGAATCACAAAACAAACTATTGGAGGGCTCTCTCATGTAGAATTAGGTAATTTGTTGGACACCTTTAAAACTAATATTATTATTTCATTGGATTCACAATTTGATACCTTACAGGTTAAACAAAAGGACGAAGATGCTAGAAAATAATTGTTTAAGGGAAAAAGAATCCTTTAAGGGAATTCCCACTCGGTAATGTTGAAACTTGTCGTATTTGTGAACAAAACAACCCTACCAGTAGTTGTCCCTCCCTACTAGGATTGAAATAATTATACCAAGGTGCCAACGAAGAAATAGAGATAATTTTCTTCATTGTCCAAAAATGATATTGGTAGTTGTGATCGATAGGTATGGGCCAAGACCCTTCTCAATTTTATAATTCTCATTGGTGTAACTATCAAATGCAGTCCCAACCATGGTACGCTCCCACACCTTGGAAATAATGGCCACCACAAATAAACACGAGTGATAATTGGCCACAAGTTTGTAAAGGACCCTCTCTTGGGGGCCAACGATTTCAACCCAACAACTCCCACAATTACAATAACCACAATTTCCATGGGTGACCCAACAAAAACAATTACAATTCCCCAAAAATAACTCCCCTTAAAGACCTTAGCTCCCCACACAACCCACACCTAACCTCAAAAATAAAATTTCTTAGCATGCTTACATTACTGAGTGGCTTTGTTATCCCACATATTCAATCTCTCATGTGGAATGTCAAGACATCCAATTATGATCAGGGAAAATACTTGAAAAAAAGACTTTCCCAATTATCATTGATGAAAATGGATTCCAAGAACCTATGGAAAATCACTTTGATGAACCAAGTATGGATCATTCTCTTGACACATCACAACCCACCCTCCCTAATATTTCAGACCAGCCATAGTCATTAGGGGCCAAGAAATCACCTCCCTTCCCAAAAAGGTTAGGTATGAAAAAATCCCTTACTCATCCCAAGTTTGATTTATTAGGTGAATTATGGAACATGTGTGACAAAATTACATTATTCCAAGCCATTAAGGACATGCCCATATATCCTAAAACCATTAAATAAATGTGCATAAAAAATCTCGATAGCAAAAGAAAGGATCCGGAAATTGTTCATGTAATCGAACAACTGGAAGACTTAATGACTGAGAAAATATTCACTGCCAAATACTTGAATCCTAGCAATCCAATAGTCGATGTCCAAATAAATCAAACTTGCATCCCAAATACTCTCATTGATGTAGGGGGCACCATAAACACAACGACAAAAGACATTGCACATGCACTTGGATAGACTCACCTAAGAAAAACTCCCACTATCCTACAACTAGTAGACAAATCCACGGTCAATCCTAAGGGAATCTTAGAGGATGCCATTATTTCCATTGATTCATGGGAATATCTAGTCGACTTCATGTTTCTATAGCCAAAGTTCAATTTGTGGTTCTACCCTCTAATCTTGGGCAGACCATGGTTAGCTACGAATAACACTTATATTCGTTGTAGATCAGTGAATATGACCATATCATAGGGAGATTCCATGAAAAAACTTACTCTATACCCCTCGGCCAAACCCTGCACAATGCATGAAATTCCCATGTGGGAAGAAGAAGAATACATTGACAATGAGAGCGTTCAACATCTCCTCACAATTTATAGAGAAATTTTCCTTAAGGATAGCTCATAAGATGACATAATCAGTGCCTTCCTTAGTAACCCTCATTTGTCCTCTCAGTCAATTTTCCAATTTTTAGATTCTACAATGTATACCTATGTTCAAGGAAACATTGTTGTAGATTTGTCTTCACATCTTTTTCCCATGGTTATTTCTGACCATGACATGACACTCACTAGCATTCCCATAAAAATAAATCAAGGGAATATAATGAATATCAACCATAGGATATCCACTTCACAAAAGAAACAACTAGGTTATCTCTTACAAGAACATAGTGAAGCATTTGCATGGGAATACACAGACATGAAAGGTATTCACCCTGATATGTGTACCCACCACATCTGTATAAGAGACAATTCCAAACCATTGAGACATCCCCAACGTAGAATGAACCTAGGCTTGAGAGTTATAATTAAAGAAGAGCTACATAAATTGTTGAATGCAAATTTCATTTACCCTATATCTAATAGCCAGTGGGTTTCTCCTCTTATGATAGTACCAAATAAAAATGAAAAGTGGCACATCTGCATTGATTATAGAGAATTGAACAAAGATACCCATAAATATCACATTTTGTTGTCTTTTATCGACCGAGTCTCGACACATTAGCAGGAAACGAGTTTTTCTCTTTTCTTGATGGATTTATTGGATGCAACGAGATCTAGATATCCCTTGAAGATCAAGATAGGACCACCTTTACCTTCCCCTAGGGGAACTTCACTTATCGAGTGTTACCTTTTGGGGCTTTGTAATGTTCCTACTGCCTTCCAGCGGGCTGTCCTTGGAATCTTTTTTGACTTACTCCACGATTGTGTTGAGATATAGTACATGGAGGACTTCACACTCTATGGTGACATATTTGATGTCACCCTAGATAATTTGGAAAAAAACACTTAAATGATGCAAGACAACCAAACTCTCCCTCAATAGTGAAAAATGTCATCTACTATTTAATGAGGGTATTGTACTTGGTCATTATATTTCTCCTGTAGGTATTAAAGTGGATGTAGCGAAAATTGAGGCACTATGAAATCTTCCCATTCCAAAATCATAGAAAGATGTACATAGCTTTTTGGGACATGTTGGTTTCTAACATCGTTTTATTGATAATTTTAGCAAATTTGAATCTCCTTTATTTTCATTACTTTCTAAGGATGTGGAATTTGTTTGGACTAATTAATATTAATTTGATTTTGAAACCTTGAAGGAATGAGTGTCTACTGCTCTTATTTTGAGAGGACCTATTTGATCCTTTCCATTCCATATTTCTATAGACGCTTCAGATACGACCATCAGAGTAGTGTTGGGACAACAAGAAGGACATAAACCTTATGCTATTGAATTCATCAACAAGAGCATGTCCCCCACAGAGTTAAACTATATGGTAGCTGAGAAGGAGTTTCTTGTTGTTGTTTATTCTATTAATAAGTTTCATCACTATATAATTGGCTATCCTATTTTCATACATATTAACCATTCTAGTATCCTTTATTTAATGAAAAAACATATTACCACAGGCAGGGTCATTAGGTGGTTGTTTTTATTGCAAGAATTCGATGTTACCATCGTTGATAAGCTTAGAAGGGATAATGTGGTTGCAAACTTTTTTTCTAGGATAACCAATATTGGTGATGTGATACCTGCAGAAGATAGCTTTTCTAATAAACATATTTTTCATTATCTACTCACATGCCCTGGTATGCAAATATTTCTAATTATTTGGCTGCAAGTAAGCTTCTAGACCACCTTTCCCCAAAGGAATGACATCACATCATCATGCAAAGTGATTGATATTCTTGGATCAAGGGATACCTCTTTTACATAGGGATGGATCTCATAATCCAACATTGCATCAGAGAGGATGAAATCTATGACATCCTTAAGGCTTGTCATGACGAGCCTTGTGGAGGTCACTTTTCCAACAAGAGAACTGTCCACGAAGTGCTCCGTCTAGGCTATTTTTGGCCTAATATTTTTTGTGATGCCAAGAAATATGTCAGAAGCTATGACAACTATCAAAGGATGGTTCGATCGATCATATATGATGAAAATCCATTACAAACCCAACTTGTCAACCTTTTGCGAAATGGGCCCTATATTTTGTGGGACCAATCCATCCTCCATCTCGTCAAATGGTCCACTTATTGGTATGCATAGATTATGTCACAAAATGGGTGAAGGCGAAGTAAGTCCCAAGATAAAATGAGCAAGTTGTAGAATATTTCCTTTATGAATGGATATTTGTTCATTTTGGGGTACCTCATGAGATCATCATGGATGGAGGAGCTCATTTTACTTCCCAACTAATCTGAATCTCACTAAGGAGTATTGGATTTGACATAGGACCACTTCACCTTATCATCCACAAGCCAACGTTTAAGTGGAGAGCACCAACAAAGTCCTAGAATCTATCTTGACAAAAACTATGTAGATTCACCATCATGATTGTGCTACCAAACTTCCAGAATCCATTTGGTATTAAAAAACCACATGGATAAACACCATGAGCTTCACCCCATGTGAACTTGATTATGGTAAGAGTGTTTTTTTTCCTATTGAATTTGAGATAAAGACATTGATGACCACCTTACAAGTGGTTTTAGATCTTACTGAAGCACAACAACATTGCCTAATTCAGATTAATGAGATTGATGATCTACGTCAAGACGCCTTGCATTAGATCTCCGTTGTTCAACAAAAAGGTGAGATGGCATGATAAGTTTATAAAAAATAACATATTTCTAGAAGGGGATTGGACCATACTATACGATTCTCGGTTTAAGGATTTCAAGGGGAAACTTTGCACAAGCTAGTTAGGACCATATGAAGTAGGCAAAGTTTAGGATAATGGACCATGGTTCTATTAGGCTACAAATTGTTGATGCAGTGTGACGGCTACGCCCGCTACCTCACAACCCGCAGGTCGAAAGGTCGATGTGCACACAGGATCTTTCCTCCTTCCACGGCCCGAAGAACTCTAATGGCTCTTCTATTTCCCTATCGGGAAATCTGCACCCACAACAAACTCTCCACGGGATCTCCTCTTTATAATCGAGAGATCAAACTTCACGACTTCATGAGGTCAGTGGTCGAATGTTGGCCTTTCGAATTCCCAAAACCTGATAACCAGTCAACGCTGACCTTTTCTTTTCCCTATCGGGACTTTCCTTATCGCGAATTCGGCGCTCGCAATGTCGAGAAACTTGGTTCTCCGAGTCCCGAGTCCCGATATGCCGAAACTCTGACGCTCTTCACGATTTTGACTTTTCAACGGTCCTTCACTCCATCGACATTTCGGACTTCACGGTATCGCGAATCCTAATGCGAATGCTTCAGGACTTCTCGCTGCGAAACCCCGATAAGGTATGCCACCTATCCACCTCACTGAACCGTGTGGCCCCACACTGTTCTATTAGCCATCGGGATATCGCGTTTCGTGATTTCGTGATTCCTGTTGCTATGTTTATGAAGTTTCAACCCACGAAACCCCGATATGCGAATCCACACGTAAATCCAACGATCCTCGTGAATTGGATCTACGGTTTTACCCTTCTGAGCTTTGAACCCCTTCGAGAATACTCCGCTGTATCTCCCCTACTCCTCCGTGAGATCTGACGACTCACAGGATGTCGCGAATCCTCCTCGGAGAATACCGACTGTCCTTTCCTCCTGATGAAATCTATGAACTGGCTAAGTGTTCCTCCGCGGAACTCGTCCTCTTGCATGTAAACTTGCGACACTTCTTACGAACTCCCAGTCATAGCTTCCCTGTGCTGTTCTTCAACATATTCGAAGGCCTTATCCTTCCTGAGCTTTGTTGCAACTCTGATTCTTAGAAAAGACTCCTTGCGCGCACTCCTTGCAGCAACCTTCGAACACTTCCAAGTGCTGGAATTCCTTTTAACTCTATGCACACCTACAACATCAGTCTCTCAAGGCTTCCCTCAGGTTCGCAACCCTGAGACTTCACTTGGACCGCGCACTCCTTGCACGGCTCCTATGCCCAACTGCACTTCTGCGAAAATGGGAACAAAAGTAAAAACTATCTGAGCTTCAGAGACGCAACCCTGAATTCTTGTCGACGCACTCCTTGCGGACACTTCAACTGCACTCCTTGCAGGAATTCTTACTCAGATAGAGAAACAATTGAAACTCATTCCATTATCTTTTCCTTTCAGATTTCAGACTCAAACATGAAATCACATACACAACATATAAAGCAAATGTATAACAGGAAGCAAACATTCATGAGCATATCATTCAACATCAATACAAAGAGAACAGACACAAAACCATGAATTTGAATTAACCTCTTTCTATTAATCCAAATATCTGTACATGGGTGTTCTTACACAACTCTCTGCTTCTCTTCTTCCTGATCTCCAATGCTTCATAATAATGTTACAATACACAATGAGGGTGTCTATATCCCGTTTCCCTCTTGTTCTCACAAACAATCTAATCTAGAATTAAATTCTATCTACTTGCATTAACTACTTTAAATGCCTTCTATCTACTAAGGACGAGAGAAAATTGCTCAAGGTCCATTTACATTATACAAGTGCGCCTCTTATTAATGACTACATTTAAGATCTGCGCAACAACTTCAAGGAAATTTCAAAACTTGTGCTGGCGCTTGTCCAGCTGTCCTTTGCTTCCGTGCCGGCTCGCTTGATGTTGGCGATGCTCCTGCATCATACTCCCTCACTTGAAAATTTTCATGGGATCCTGTCCATGAGCTCACGCATGGTCTGTCCATGCTTCTGTATCTCTGCTTCAGTCTCCCAGCTGGCATCTTCAACTGGATGGTTCTTCCACTTGACCAGATACTCAAAGTATTGCTCTCGCCTGGTCTTCTTGCTCAATCTTTTATCCAGTATGCACTCCATCTGCGTATTTTCTGCCACTGGCATCTGCTTTGTCCACTGGATCACTGGTTGTTCATCTCTAGTCTTTGCTTCCTAAGCCTTATATGGGTACAAATATGAGATATTGAATATCAGAGAAATTCCGATCCCATCGGGTAATTCAATCTCGTAAGCATTCGCCCCAAATCTCTTCAAGACCCTACATGGCCCGATTTTCTTCATCTTTAACTTATTATATGTTCCTCTCGAGAACCTTTCCTTCCTTAAATGTGCTAGAATCAAGTCACCAACCTCAAACTAAAGTTGTATCTTGCGCTGATTAGCTCTACGCTTATACTCCTGGCTTGAATTCTGTAATCGCTCCTTCACCTAGCTGTGAAGTTCTTTCATCGCCTTTGCGAATTCTTCTGCACTAGCGCTCCTAGTCGCATCCTGTTCTGAATCTCTCAGTTCAAAAATTCCTCTTGGCTGCATGCCATAAACAATATGAAATGGACTCTGCCCTTTGCTCCTGTTAACTGAGTCATTATACACAAACTCTGCCTACGGTAATATGTTGTCCCACTGGCTATGGTGTTCTGTTACCAAGCTTCTCAGTAAGTCTCCCAGACTTCTGTTGACCACTTCTGTCTGTCCATCCGTCTAAGGATGATAAGTTGAACTAAATGCCAAGTTAGTTCCTAGCTTCTTCCATAAGGTTCTCCAAAAATGCCCTATGAACTTTGTATCTCGGTCTGAAACTATGCTCTTTGGAAACCCATGAAGTCGAATGACCTCTTTGAAAAATAGATTAGCAATGTGAGTTGTATCACTGGTTTTTTGACATGGAATGAAGTGTGCCATCTTGGAAAATATATCCACTACCACAAATATTGAATCACAACCTCTTTGTGTTCTTGGCAACCCCAATACAAAATCCATGCTGATTCCATCCCACGACCTCTCTGGTACAGGCAATGGTTGATAGAATCCTGCATTCTGCTTCCTTCCCTTCGAATGCTGGAAAATTCTGCATCTGTCCACGAATCTCTTGACATCTGCTCACATTCCCGGCCAAAAGTATGACTCATTTAGCTTTGCGAACGTCTTGTCGTGACCAAAGTGCCCTGCCAATCCTCCATTGTGTTTCTCCTTTAGCAAGTTCTCCCTCATGGAGCATTTTGGAATACACAGCTGATTACCCCTAAACAATAATCCTTCCTCAATCATGTATTCTACCCATTGGCTGCTATCCCTGAGAATTGGATTCTCAGTTGCTTCATACACCTCTTTAAAATCTGGATCATCAACGTACATGTCCTTGAGATCATCAAAACCCAATGTCTTGACCTTGAACTCCTGCAACAACAAACACTTCCTGCTCAAAGCATCAACCACTTTGTTAGCAGTACCCGAAATATGTTTAATCACAAAAGTGAAATTCTGCATATACTCAACCCATTTGACATGTTTCTGATTCAAATTTTCCTGTTGAGTCACAAACTGCAATGCATGATTTTCACTGTACAAGACAAACTCCTATGGGATCAAGTAATGCCTCCATTTCTTCAACGCCTGAATGATAGCATAAAACTCCTTGTCATAAGTGGAGTACTTCACTTTAGCTTCATTTAGCTTCTCTCTGAAGTATGCCATCGACCTGTCTTCTTGACTCAAGACTGCCCCGATTGCAAATCCGCTTGCATCGCATTTCACTTGAAATGTTTTTCGGAAATCCGGCAACACCAAAACTGGTCGTTCCGAAATATTCCTCTTCAACAGATTGAAACTTTTTTCAGCCTCTTCAGTCCATTGAAAAGACTTGTGTCTTTTCTTCACTGTGTCCATCATTGCTACGCTAATTCCACTGAAATTTCTAATGAATTTTCGGTAGAAACTAGCCAATCCGTGAAAACTTCTCACCTCGAAAATATTCCTCGGTGATGGCCAATTCTTGATTACCTCCACCTTATCTGGATCCATCCTCAAATCATTTTCCGAAATAACAACCCCCAAGTAAATGAGCTCTGTCTTCATGAATGAGGATTTCTTCATGTTTATCAATAACTTCTCCTGCTGTAATTTCTGCATCACTGTAGCCAAATGCTTCAGAGGCTCTGCCGCTGTTTTACTGTAAACCAGTATGTCATCCAAATACACAATGAAAAAATTTCCGATGAACTCCCTCAGGACTTCGTTCATCAATCTCATGAAAGTAATTGGTGCATTTGTTAAGCCAAATGACATAACAAGCCATTCATACAACCCTTCATTGGTTTTGAATGCTGTCTTCCACTCATCACCTTCTCTCATGCGGATTTGGTGATAACCGCTTTTCAAATCAATCTTTGAAAAATACTTTGCTCCACTCAAGAAATCCATCAGATCATCCATCCTTGGCAATGGAAACCTGTACCTGATGGTTATCTTGTTGATCGCCCTTGAGTCAATACACATCCTCTAGCCTCCGTCTTTCTTTGGACTGAGTACTGTTGGAACAACACATGGACTCAAGCTTTCCCTGACCAAACCTTTTTCCAATAAATCTTGGACTTGCCTCTTAACCTCTTCATTCTCTTGCGACGTCAATCTGTATGCGGATTTGTTCGAAAAACTAGCTCCTGGTATGAGATCAATATGATGACTCACAATTCTAATTGGTGGCAACGAGCGAGGTAATTCGTCCACTACTATGTCAGTGAACTCTTCCAGCAGTTCCTGAACTTCTTCTGGTAAATCATCCACCCTTGTGCTAGTTAGAACAATCCTCATTTTTCTGACCACTATGAACTGTGGATCCTCCTTCTTCTTAACCTCTGTAAGAAGTTCCTTCCCACTCATGAGAAGTACTGTGTTACTTACTTCCGGCTTCACCTCCTTATCCTTAATTGGAAGCAACATGTGAGTCCTCCCATTCTTCTCTAGGGTGTATGTGTTCATTCTCCCATCATGAATCACATTCCTGTCATATTGCCATGTTCTACCCAACATTAGATGAAAAACATCCATAGGAATGACATCACATAAGATCTTATCATTATATCCTCCTATCTTGAACTCAACTAAACATTGTTTAGTGACAGTTACCTGATGTCCTTTCTGTAGCCACGAAACTCTGTATGGGCTTGGATGATCAGTTGTCTCCAGCTCCAACTTCTCTACCATCTCTGTAGAAATGAGATTATCTGTGCTACCACTGTCTACAATGACCTTGCATACCCTGTCCTTGGTCTTGCAAGTAGTCCTGAAAAGTCTGGTCCTTTGGACTGAACTTTCCACCTCCTTCTCAGGTGTCAAAAGGACTTTTCGCATCATCAACGATCTTCCGCCTTCATCGTCTTCTGTCTCAACATCCCACCTCTGTGCTTCAGCGATGTGAGCTTCTCCACTTTCATTCTTTTTATCTGGACACTCATAATACTTGTGCCCATTCTCTCCACATGTGAAGCATGTAATTACTCCACCTCTTCCTCTTCCTCTAGCTCTAGTATGAGGAAAAGTGTTGTTGTCAGCATAATCTCCTCTCTGCTCATTATGCTGTCCTCTCTGTTCAACATACTACCCTCTCTATGAGGTTCCACCCCTCTCAGTTCGAGTCTGAGGTTTCTTTCAGTCCTCCTTGGGCTTCTGATATTTATCCTAGGCAACTGACTTGCCTCTGGGATGACTTCTGCCTCGACCTCTCTGACTCTGCTTTCGGCTCAACTTCTCTTCCGCTTTCAGAGCCATTTGATAAGCATCTTCCACTGTTTTGATGGTTACCATGCTCATCTCATCCTGGATATCATATCTTAGGCCATTCATGTATCTGGAAACTTTTTCATCATCGCTCTCCCGATGACCTGCCCTGATGTTCAGTTTGTAGAATTCCTCAGTGTATTTTTTCACTGTCATCAACTTCTGTCTTAGGTTCTGCATCCTCCTAAACTGAGTAATTTGGTAATCCCTGGGGATGAATTTCGCCTTCATCTTTGCGATCATTCTATCCCAGGTCTTGATCTTCTGCTTGCCCTTGCAACGTCTGTCAGCTTGTAGTTCATCCCACCACAATGCTGCATGTCCCTTGAATCTCGTGATAGCATGCTTGACTTTCTTGTCCTCTTCGACATCTTCATAGTCGAAGTATGTATCTAGAGCTCTAATCCAGTCTAGAAGCTCCTCTACATCCAAGTTTCCCTCATAATCTGGAATGTCCATTTTTGCTCTTGCACCCATCCTTGCAATAGCTCTGATCAAACGCTCGTTTGATGCATCTTCGGCTGCAAATTCTTCTTCATGTTCAGTCTCAGCCTCAATTTCAAAATCACTGAGATCCCCCGCACCGACTATGCGTCTTTGAGCTGTCTCCATGTCTTCGAGTCTGGCTCATAGGTCATGCATCTCTCTTTCCATAACTGGATCTGTCATCTGCCTGCCTCTTCTTCTCAACATTTCCCTATCCTCTGGTGGATCGGGTGTCTGCATGTCCCTTCTCCTTGGCATCATGGTGGATTCTATTTCTCTCTGCTACAGAAAGCAAAGAACCTTTCTGTGCTCTGATACAACTTGATGGATACACCCGCTACCTCACAACCCGCAGGTCGAAAGGTTGGCGTGCACACATGATCTTTCCTCCTTCCACGGCCCGAAGAAATCTAATGGCTCTTCTATTTCCCTATCGGGAAATCTTCACCCACAACAAACTCTCCACGGGATCTCCTCTTTATAATCGGGAGATCGGACTTCGCGACTTCGCGAGGCCAGTGGTCGAACGTTGGCCTTTCGAATTCCCGAAACCCGATAACCAGTTAATGCTGACCTTTTCTTTTCCCTATTGGGACTTTCCTTATCGCAAATTCGACGCTCGCAATGTCGAGCAAATCGGTTCTCCGACTGCTGAGTCCCGATATGCCGAAACTCCGATGCTCTTCGCGATTTTGACTTTTCAACGGTCCTTCACTCCATCGGCATTTCGGACTTCACGGTATCACGAATCCTGATGCGAATGCTTCGGGACTTCTCACTGCGAAACCCCGATAAGGTATGCCACCTGTACACCTCACTGACCCGTGTGGCCCCACACTGTTCTATTAGCCGTCGGGATATCGCATTTCATGATTCCTGTTGCTATGTTTACGAAGTTTCAACCCACAGAACCCTGATATGCGAATCCACGCGTAAATCCAACGGTCCTTGTCAATTGGATCTATGGTTTTACCCTTATGAGCTTTGAACCCCTTCGAGAATACTCCATTGTATCTCCCCTACTCCTCCATGAGATCTGACGACTCACGGGATGTCGCGAATCCTCCTCGGAGAATGCCGACCGTCCTTTCCTCCTGATGAAATCTGCGAATTGGCTAAGTGTTCCTCCGTGGAACTCGTCCTCTTGCATGTAAACTTGCGACGCTTCTTACGAACTCCTAGTCACAGCTTCCCTGCGCTGTTCTTCAGCAGATTCGAAGGCCTTATCCTTCCTGAGCTTTGTTGCAACTCTGAGTCTTAGAAAAGACTCCTTGCGCACACTCCTTGCGGCAACCTTCGAACACTTCCAAGTGCTAGACTTCCTTTTAACTCTGCGCACACCTGCAACAACAGTCTCTCAAGGCTTCCCTCAGGTTTGCAACCCTGAGACTTCACTTGGCTTGCGCACTCCTTGCACGGCTCCTGTGCCCAACTACACTTCTGCGGAAATGGGAACAAAAGTAAAAACTATCTGAGCTTCAGAGACGCAACCCTGAATTCTTGTCGATGCACTTCTTGCAGACACTTCAACTGCACTCTTTGCAGGAATTCTTACTCAGATAGAGAAACAATTGAAACTCATTCCATTATCTTTTCCTTTCAGATTTCAGACTCAAACATGAAATCACATACACAACATATAAAGCAAATGTATAACAGGAAGCAAGCATTCATGAGCATATCATTCAACATCAATACACATAGAACATACACAAAACCATGGATTTGAATTAACCTCTTTCTATTAATCCAAATATTTGTACATGGGTGTTCTTACACAACTCTCTGCTTCTCTTCTTCCTGATCTCCAATGCTTCATAATAATGTTACAATACACAATGAGGGTGTCTATACACTGTTTCCCTCTTGTGCTCACAAACAGTCTAATCTAGAATTAAATTCTATCTACCTGCATTAACTACTTTAAATGCCTTCTATCTACTAAGGACGAGAGCAAATCTCTCAAGGTCCATTTACATTATACAAGTGTGCCTCTTATTAATGACTACATTTAAGATCTGCGCAACAACTTCAAGGCAATTTCAAAACTTGTGCTGGTGCTTGTCCAACTGCCCTTCGCTTCTGCGCCGGCTCGCTTGATGTTGGCGATGCTCCTGCATCACAGGGTGTATTCTTGTACTCGCTAATGGCCATTGATTGTGATTGTATCACCGATCGTTGTCCAAAGAAGCCTTTGTTTGACAATTGATTGTTCATCCAAAGTTCGAGGTTTTGGACGTGATGGCTTTGCTATTCACACTTGCAATGAAATGATTTTCTCTCTACTAAAAGGATACCTATATATAATAATAACAATAATAACAATAATAAACATAAATATAAATAAAAACCAAAATAATATTGCAGTGAAAACCTATTTTTGAGTGCTGCAAGACTCGGTGACACTTGAAAACCAGTCTCTGATGGGTATCACTGGGCCTTAAAATAAAAGAAGAGAAAAATTGATTAATAATCTAACTGTAAACACCCCTCTTGGGGAAACAGTTAGATATGCATCCTCTAAAAACTAGTCTTGGCGAATGATGCCTGGAAAAAAAAGAAAAAAGAGGGAAACATTCCAACAATAATCAGACTGAAAACATCGATAATAAGACATTGTTGTTTCAACTTGATGATTTTCACAACTTTTCAAGGGAAGATTTTCTATGTCCATAGATTTTTATTACTCCTATATATGATCAATATTAACCCTTCTCTGTTGCTTGGACTATTGTTGTTTCTTCACAACTCCTAACATCCAATAGTTTAAGCTAGAACACATCAATTACTCTTTTCCATTGATCATTCATAAGTTGTTGCAGATCATTTATAGTTGTTGCAGATCATTCAAAGTTGTCAA
>SNQJ01S0155504.1:0-22432 GCA_010110895.2 Picea sitchensis | reverse complement strand
AAGAACTAAACAAAAAAATATCTTTGCTAAGGATGGAATTGTCAAGGTGAAAAAGCAACTACAACACCGTATATCCAAATTGGAAAGTAGGCTAAGAGACTAAAAAAGAATCAACCTAAATCCAACCCCATCCACCAATGCACCATGGAAGATAACTTATAAGATATTGGAGAAGGAAGTCTCTCAAAGGATAAAAGTTTTTATCATAGAAAGAGAAGATACAAAGGTAGGATCATGCCACTCACTTCCCCTAAAAAGGGTGTTAATGACCCTATGTCCTCTCCCTCATCATCAAGAAAATATCTCACTAGTTCTAAGGCTAAAGAATTAGTCACACTCATGGGGGACTAGAGCTAGTGGTTTCAAGAAACCCCCATGGTAATAAGAGGAAGGAAGATCCTTTTAACTCATGAAAAATAGGAGGTGGAGAGAGAAGTTCTATATGGATGAAAAATCACAATCCCCAAACCCTTAGTAGAGAAATGTTAGATTTCGTAGCTTAGAGGTACTTCTGCATTGGCGACCCCCAACATGTAGAAGTGACCGAACATATTTCTCCCTAGTGATTTTATAAAGTATTTTTATAAAGTCAAGTTGAGATTTTTATTTTTTCTAATGTGTAAAAGTGACTTTATGAGGGCGTGGGTCACTTAAGTGACTTAACTGACCTCAACGAAATATTAATTCACGTCCGTCGATCTTGATGATCAAGATTGAATCTCAACCCTTGAGATTTAGGGTTTTGTGCAGTTATACATTAAATCTTGCATAAAGGAGGCACTAGTGGAGAGGGGGGCACACTTTTTGAGGAGAACTTGGAGGAAAGCTAAAAATGCACAATTTCCAAGAGAGTTTCTGAGCTAAGGGAAAGAGAAAAAACTAAAGGAATTGTCATGCATCCCGAGGAGGGGATAGACATACATTCTAAGGAGAAAAGTACAACATTTAATACTGTACATACAACTTCTATAGAAGGGCCCGTATAACAGTTATAGATGTCTGTGCAACAAGAGGAAGGCACAAAATTTGAGGGAGTCCTCCAACAACAGTTTGGCATGATTTCCAAGGTGTTTTGTTGAGAGAAATATATATCACAAGGCACTGTACCATACAACAACTCTCAGGCACAATTTCCAAGGTGGTTTGGAGTTGTTGCTGACTGTACAAGGCCGCACAGGTTGTACAACCAAGGAACGTTTTTCAAGACTGATTTTTGGCACTATGTTCAAGAAGAATATTGTTGGTTATTAATCTTTCTATCTACTTCTTGGGTTGACCCAGGTTTAGATCCAAACATGTTTCCAACAAAACCCTCTAAAACTATCGACCCTCCTAGTAAACCAGAAGACAACAAAACACACAAAATGTACTGCGCAGTCTCACCTGAGATAGTTCTATGGGTGACTGCAATGCTCAAGTTCTTTAAATCTAGGAAAGAGTGGGGATCTGGGATTATAATTGATCATATTGAGGCCTTGATCTGATTATTCTCTCTATTATTCCTAAGTTTCATTCATTAGTTAAGCTTATGCATAAATTCTAATGGATCCAACATAAATATTCATTCATCCATTCATAATATAACTACTAATAGAAGATAAATATACAATCAAATCACACATAACACAGGTTTTACCGTGGTTCACCCCCTCCTGGGCTACGTCCACAAAGATCTAGATTCTTAGGCTCTCTTATTTTGATTTCTGCAATATATGGCGCTGCACACACTACAATTCCGATCATACAATCATGAAAAAGGTTCCAAAACCTATGTGAGGCAGACTAGATCACACCAGGATACTTGGCCTGTGATCTAACCCTCAATATCTAACTACATTACTCTTCTACAACTCAACAACTTACAAAAAGGTATCACAACAACTTCTTACAATTTCAGACTGACCACTTGGAACCAAAAACATGAACTCCGACCTAGACCTCCTAGGCTCTTATTTATACTAATTTACAACTTCTTATATGTTACGATCTCTTACCAAAACCATAACCCTAACATGGTTAGATTTTCCTGCTTGCACGCCTTGCATGATTTCCTCCTTTGCATGCAGATTTACCTTGCACGTGTTTCTTTTCCTGCCAGTTGTTCTTCTCCAAAATTGGGTTTTACCCTCCAAAATTAGGTATTTCCTCAAAATAGGCCTGCCCCCAACACGCCCCCAACAATGACATGTGGTTCGTCCCGATCCACCTAGGCAGTGTGTGTTCCCTGAACAACCTTTTCCAGGCGGTGGAACTTATCTACAATGTCCCTTCCTCTTTCCTGGACCTGCGCGGATTTTCCTGTGAGTGCCTCCACTATTTGCGTTGTGATCTCTTCCTGGATCAGTGTTGCGCACTCTATTTGTGCTTGATTCATTCTTTGTATTTTCCTCCTCCAACTGCGTGATCATCTGCATTTCTTTCTCTTGAAAAGGTTCCACTTGCACTTTTCTGTTCTGCTTCTGCATCTCCACTGCGTTCAACTCTGACTACAACTTCTTCATATCTTGAGTACCTTTTAGGCGCTTTGTGATGCTCATTGACTTCTGCCTTTGTTTGAGGTCTTGTATGGATGTGCTGAGTCTTTCTTCTTCTTGGTCCCACTCTTGGACCTGTTCATCCTCTTCCAGCGTCATCCAGAGCTGCGTGACTCTGTCGAACAATTATGCTGCTGCGCTCGCTTGTTTCTCCATTTCTGCCATTTGGAGTGCAGCTTCTTCTTTCCTATGCTCTAGGACCTCAGGAGGAGTTTTGTGATTGAGATTTTCCTTTAGTTCCTCGATCTCCTTCCTGTACTGATCGATTTTCTGTCCAATGAGGTTGATCTTATCCTCTGAGCTTCTCTTTGCTGCCTGTGCGCTGTTGGGGATACGGTTGTACGTCACTGTCAATACCTGCTCCGGTTTGTATGCATGTTCTTTCTCTTCCTCCTTCTCTGCAGTCAACAGGTTGCATGTTATTTGGATCATCTCTGTGACCCCTCTACCCACCTCTAAATTCGTGACATCCATGTGGGCACTCGAATGCACTTCTTGCATGAAATTGGCCTATAGCTCGTATAAGGCCTTTGTAGGTATTTGTGCCATGAACATATAGACCTGTTCCACCTCTTCCATGGGTTTATGCATTGTCTCCTGATCGAACTTGATCATCTAGTGTGTTACCAAAACAATTTCCCTACCCTAGACAAAAAACTGCATAGTCTCTTCGCCTTCTTTCTGCACAGGTGGCCGTTGTGTCTTCTCCTGTGGCTACACAATGGCCTATGATTCTTCCCGGATCCGTAGTTGTTATATGTTTTCATGAATATCTAAAAGCTTAGCCATAATTTGTTCCCTCTGCATCTCTGTCGTTCTGACCACCTCTTTGCTCCTATCTTGGACTTTGTCCGTGATGAGCTCTGCATCATCCCATGTCAAGGTGATGTTTGGGTCTTCTATCTCATACTTTTGCTTCTTGCGTGCATAATTTCCTTTCTCATGCTTCCTTGCTATCTGTGAGGGATGCGCCTCACTTGTTGTTCACTGGGTTTTTCCTTTTGCAGCTTGTGAGGTATCCTTCTTCCCAGTCTGTGGCTGGCTTTCTGTTCTTGCCGCTATTGGTGTCCTCCTCGGCCGTTTCGGTATTGCGCTTCTCCCACTTGGTAGGGTTCGCGCTGTGGCTGTCCTGGTATTGTCAGCTGGGCTACATGTTTGAGTTGATGAGACTGATTTAGTTGTATCTTTGGGCTTGGAGGAATGCATCGTGCCTATCCTCGTGGCTGGTTTTGCTACTGGTGACTGCCACTGCACAAGCCAATCTTTGATGATCCAATCCACTTCGTCCCTCGTGATGCAATACTACATATTCAACCATGATTTCTTGGGATCCCTTGCATCTTGGATCCATACATGATGCCGAGATGCCTTGAATGTGGCTATTCCCTCTGTCTCCTGCGCTACCTCCATAGGTATGCGCCACACATTTGATGTGCACTGTTGGATTTCTTCTAGTAGCATGGAAAACATTGTGTTATTGTCTTGCTGTGTCTTGTTGTCCTTTTCTTGCCAGAGGGACTCATACTTGGTTTCATAGCACTTGCCCATCCTGTCCAAGAATTTCGAAAACTTGGGCTCCTACCACTCTGCCAAGGCTATCAACATTATCAACCAGGAATAATGGAACTCAGTCACATTATATTGTGCATCTCGAAACTCTATTAGGAATTGGTTCAACAAGTACGATGCTTAGGTGAACATAACTCCCTCAACGCACTGCACTGCCGCTGCAACGACGCCTACTGGTGCTTCCTCTCTATGACACTTCCTTAATAGTTTACATGCCATCAGTTTGCTGGTGAACCTTGTCTCATTGTCATTAATATATTTTATGACCATGCATCTGTTTCCTCGAGTGGTGCTGAACTGTGCTTTAACCTGTTCTTCCAGTTCTTTCTTGGGCACCTTGTTTTCTAAGTATTCTTCGGGCTGCACGTTGACTGTGGCAACTCCTGTGATCTTGGAAATCAGTGCCATGTCGATATGCATTGGTAATTCCATCCAAAGGATGCAGGAGACTAATTGTTTGACACATAATATGACATTCTTGCTGCGCCCAAAATGTGGTATGTCTAACAGATTCATAATACCTGAGTTGTAAAGCCTCGTGATCCACTGCGTGGGATCCAACATGGGTCGATTTAGGGGTCCAATTTCCCCTGTGTTTATCAAGTAGCTCTCCTCGGACAACTCTGGAAACTTGGCTGTGTCATGGACGTTGTGGTTAGAGTACCTTAGCTTGGGTACTTTTCCAAGCATGTCATCAACAATGATGACTGCGTCTGGGAGAAAAGGGAGGGTAATCTCCAAGGAGTCCGATGTTTTTCTTTTCTGTCCCACAGTAGATGTGCCTACCTCTGTTGCTCCTGTGCCCTTTTCTTCCCCTGTGGAATATGGTCGGTCGATGATTTCCTCCATCAATACCTCTTCATGCTCCTAGGACTGTCGCGGTCCCATTGTTTCGTCGAGCTTTGCGGGCGTCTCAGGGTTAGGTTTTGAAATTCCATTCCAAGTCTTGGAGCTCTGCCCTATTTCACCTTGCTGTGCTATAGGGAGATCTTCCTAGAATTGCATTGGGCTAATAGATTCTGGGTACGAGGTGGTGACATCCTCAACCTCGACCACATGATCTGGTTGCTGCATTATCTCCTTGCGCCTTTGGTCCTGGTGGGTAATTTTGACGAACTTTCATGGCGAACTAAACTTTGGTGGGGTCATCCTTTCCAACTTTCACAACATGTCTTGCTCTTTCGTAAACTGATAATTAGGGAACGTAATATTTTTCTCGCTCTGAGCTCCAAATTTGCTAAGTGTTGAATAACTATGTGCTTTTTTACTTTTATAGACTCGGTCATATTTACTTTTTTAGTTTTTGCGTGCATTCACACCGAATCCAATTTTTACTGCATGCTGTCTTCTGATGTTCGTCCCGGTAACGACTACGCATGACTTTTTCCAGTGTTTTTGTATTTTCTGTCTTTTCTATTTTTGTATTTCTTTTTCCTTCTTTTTCTCCTTTTTATGTCTTTTTGTCATTTTTCTGTCCTAGCTTCTACTATACTACATTATGTACATGTTCTTCTTACCGCGTTGTAACTTTTAACTATTGGTGGGTCGACTGTCCTTGTACAATTTCAGTCGATTCCCGTTGATTATTCCCTTCAGTTATGTTCCTGCCAGATCCTTTAACTACACAGATCCCCCATCTGTGACAATCTTTACTTCATAGGGCCCTATCCAATGCATTCTAAAGTTACCAGGGTGTTGAAAATATTTACTATCATAGAGTAAGATTAGGTATCCTTCCTTGAAACTCTTCCTCTTGATATGTCTATCATGCCAGGATTTGTCTCTTGCTTTTTGAACTTCTTGGTGAAATCCTGCCAGAATCCTATCCTCTTCCATATCCATTAGTTGGTTTAACCTTTCCTTTAGTACACCTTTTTCTGTCATGTTGTTGATTGTTGCTACATGCAAACAAGGTACCATAAATTCTAATGGCACTACTGCTTCCTACCCATATACTAACCTGAATGGTGTCTTCTCTGTCAATTTATTACATGTATTCCTTTATGCCCATAATACTGCTGGTATTTTTAAGTCCCAATCATCCCTGTTGACATTGCAAATCTTTGTTAGAGCATTCTCCAAGATCTTATTGAAGTATTCTACTATTCCATTTTCCTGAGGATGGTATGGTGTACTCTTCTGGTGATAGAATTCAAACTTCTCAGTCATAGCTCTGATAGTACTGTTTATAAAGTGAGTGCCTTAATCACTCATCAAAATTATTGGATAACCAAACCTGGTGATCACTTGCTCAAACAAGAAGTGTGCTGCTGTATCTGCGCTGCAATCTTTGATTGGTGTTGCTTCTACCCATCTTGTTAAATATTCTGTCGCAGTGATGATATATCTCGCTCCTAACCTTCTCGCTGGTGGATTGATTGGTCCAACAAAGTCTATTGCCCATTTGTCAAATACTCGCAAAGTTACTTGTTGTCTTAGGGGCATCTCATCCCTTCGGTTGGGTTTTCCCACTCTCTGACAGACATCACATGTATGACAATATTCCTTAGCATCTCTATGGACTGTTGGCCACCATAGTCTTACGTACAATACCTTCTACGCGATATCTTTTCCTGCATAATGTTCTCCAGCTATTCCCTCATGGGATTCTTCCAAAATTATAGGTCTTTCATGTTCTAGAACACACCTTCTCAAAATGTTGTCTGCACCCATTTTATATAAGTGTCCTACAATCAGTTGATAGTCTACAAATATAACTACCATATTTTTCTTCTGCGTAGTGCTAAATTATTGTGGCACAATCCCTATACTTAAGTATTCAATAATACCAACAAAATATTCATCATCTATTTGTACTAAAAACAACTACGCATTAGGGAAGTTGTCTTCCAAGTTGGCGAGATACTCTCCATTAGTGACCCTTGATAGATGATTAGGTCCTGCATTCAGCTTCCCTAGTTTGACTATTACTTCAAAACAAAATTCTTGAAATAACAACGACCATCTACAGATCCTCCCCCCCAACACTGTCTTGTTGACTAAATATTTTAGGGCATAATGATCTATGAACATATTAAAGTGCTTTCCCAACAAATAATGCCTAAAATTCTGAAGTGCATATACCATGGATAGGTCTTCTCTTTCTATGGTGTTATAATTCTTCTATGATTCTGACAATTTTCTCTTTGCAAAGGCTATAGGATGGTCTAAATCCCCTGCTCCTGGTTGCGCTAGAATTTCTCCAAGTGCCATGGCTGATGCATCTACATGCACATGAAATGTATTTTCCCAAGCCATGAATACTAGGATAGGTGATGTGACCATATTTTATTTTAAGGTGTCCAACCCTTGTTGACAGTCTTCATTCCACTGGAATATAATATCCTTCTTTAACAATTTTTCCATTGGCACAGTAATCTGCGCATACCCTTTGATAAATTTTCTGTAATAGCATGTATGTCCCAGTGTTTCTCTCAACTGTCGCACTAATTTTGGTGGTGGTAAGTTGACAATGGCTGCAATATTAGCAGTATTCACTAGTAACCTTGTTTATAGACTCTATGTCCCAACAATATCCCAAAAGGTGTCCCAAAAATGCATTTCTTAATATTCAATGATATCTGACATTGCCTGCATATCTCCAACATTAACCTTAACACTTATACATGGTCCTTTAACAAACTATATACAGTCCAATCATCCAGATATACTTCTAAGAACTGATGTATAAACTTTTTAAAAGCAGCTATGACTACTCTTGAAAATATGGCTGGTGCATTCTTCAGTCCAAATGGCATGACTGTGTACTGGTAGGATCCCCATTATGTGGAAAAAGTAGTCTTATACCTATCTTCTGGAGCTATCTTGATCTGATGGTAACCTGATAATCCATCTGTAAATGAGTATGCTTCGTGGCCTCCCACATTCTCTAATAATTCATCTGTGAAAGGGGCACGAAAATGGATTCATGTAGGAAAACATCATTCAGATTTCTCAAATCTACACAAATCCTTATCCCTCCTTATTTATTTTCTTGCACTGCCATAAGACTTATCCACTCAGATTCCTCTGTTGGTTCTATGTATACTATGTTCAATCTATAAGGTCTTTGTATAACGTGTCTTGCTTCGGGTTTGAGAGGTATCTTGATCTCTCCTAGCTCTCCTATTATTCCTTTCATCTCTGTAAAGGTTGTTGGGAACATGTCACTGTATTCACACATTAACTCTGTTATTCTTTCTACTATTTGTTCATCCCAATAGTCTCCAATACTTGCCATTTTAGGGTTATCAGTTGTGCCAATGTTCACTTTATTCACCTTGATAGGTGCAACAAATACTTATGAATCCAAAGATGGACCTTCCACCTCTATTTCTCCTTCAATTTTTGTAATCTGAATATTGCGTGGGTCATCTTCATCCAGTGCCTCTTCTTCAACATGATAGCATGACAATAGTTCTTTGACTATATGTCTGTTCTGTTGTTGATACTCTGTCATGAGTTCAACTTCTGGTTCATCAATAAATATTAAACCTTTTATCTACTTCAATGCTGAATCAATGTTGGGGTTCTCATGTTAAAATGAGAAAGTTACTACAAAATTCTGTTGTAATGCTGTCCATTCAGTAGTACCTCTACGCATATCTTGGTCTACATACCCATTTTTTGGGATTCCTTCCAATGTTTGGATGAAATGATGAGGCCATTCTTCTGGTGGTGTCATATTCCAATGCATTATGCACTTCTCCAAGTGTTCTACTGGTGTCCTTTGCCCATCATACCTCTGCATTTTATTGCTTCCTTGTTTTGCGCCAAATCTAATGCATAGTAATCATTTGTACTGGTATCGGTCCTTGACTGTTTCTTTGTGTGCACCCCACCATATTACATGTGTTTCCTTGAGTTCAATATCGAGAGCTAAGAGTCTCTGATTTTCCAATACTTCTTCTTCATACTTTGTCAGGAATTCTTCTAAATCATTTGTCCCATGAAAACTGGGAGGTTCTCTTATCTCTGTACCAACCCATATTATTGTGCGGTCTATTCTTGCACACCTTCTCGTGGAGACTTCATGTAATATCTACTGCCGATTCTCTAGATCTGTATCTGAGTTAGAAGCACATGATGTGATGCTTCTCCAACTAAGTATCCCATCTGCAGTTGGGTTAACACAATATTCTTCGCGTGTGGTGGTTCGGTACAATTGGTTGATTTCCTCCAGATCTAAAAAGGTGGGTTGTACAAACCTTTATCCTTCTAAAGGATCTAATGGTGCAATGACTCTGTATTCTCCTGATTGAAATGTCATTTTTCTTGTCTTCAATTTTATTATGGTCTGGTTATCAAATTCCCAATCTTGGCCAAGTAATGTTGGATATGGTGTTGTGCCATCTACAATCTCTATTACTTCAAAGTCTGCCTTAGTGCGCACTCCATCTAGATCTATTGTTGCACATTTAAGCCTTCCAATTGGTAGAACTTTGTGTTGATTTTATAATTTCAACTGGAAAGATGAATAACGTAGTGTGGGCTCTCCCATGCACCGCCATGTTTTCTTAGGTAAAACATTTACCTCAGAGCCTAAGTCCAGTATAATATCCCCCATATTGAAATATCCAATATTAGCATTCAGTTTGAATTCCCTACTTGTCCTCCTTCTTGTATGGAGGTGATTTACTGTTTTTTGCTCTAACTTCCCTTCTACCTCGGTGTTACATCTTTCTAACATATTTTGAAAAAATTTAACATATGATGGATCATTCAGTAGCTTAACACATGATTGCAGAAATGTCTTTATGGTACTTACTTGCCCTAAAAGTTGTGCTTCATTGGTGTGGCCCATTGATGAAGACATCTCATACATTGGTACGTTCTGAGGATGCTGCACAACTGTTGTAGACGCAACATCTTGTTTGAGGAACTCTTGTATGGACTCCTTGAATGTTTCTTTTTCTTTCTCTGCATCAAACTGCTTCTGTGGTTCAATATTCTTCTTCACCCATTGGTGTTGCGCTGGGTCCTGTCTCACTACGTCATGTCCTGTCTTATCTCCTCCGTGTGTGACTATCTTGATATTTCTTCCATCATCCTTGGCTTATGCAGAGATCCACTGAACATTCTGGTTTTTCTGGTTCCTCTTTTCTTGGATCTTTCCCAAAAGTTTTGGACATTCTTCTATGTCATGGTCTGGTGCACGACAATACATATGTGTCGTAGGTGGAAGTGGACATTCCCTTACATAATCGCATGGATTTTGGTAGTTTTGGCACACTACTGGACCTCTACCTCTTCCAAATCCTCCTCTACCTCGTCCTCCACCTCTATAAGCAGTTCGATCTCCTCATGGGTACTGATGCACCCGATTATACCATGTGTGGAAATACTATGGCTGCGCATTGTTATATTGTGGCTATGCAGTGGTATACTACTACTGCACAATATTGTATGGAGGTAGTACCTAGTTAAACTGAGGTGCAACTTTCCCTATCATCACTTCTTCCTGCACCCTATAGGTATATGAAGTTCTTTCCCTCATAAACTCCATCGTCCTACAATCTTTATCATCAAGTCCTACCGACTTGCAAAAATTGCAGTATGAACTCTTGGGTATTGTCTGGTACATTTGTATCATGGGGAAATGATATGGATCATGTCCATGTGTCTTACAGATCTCACACCATGGTCCTCCTGTTGGAAAAGGGTTTGGTACTCCTATTTCCATGTACTGTATGAAAGTTGGACATTCATTCTTATGGTGTCCTTCTGTCCTGCATGTGGTACACCAAACAACTTATCTTTTCTCTTTTCCCTTATTCTAGTTAAGATGAAAAGTTAGATTCTTCAGATCCTACTTTAGCTCCTCTATTGCTGGATCTATCTTCTGATACTAGTTCTCTTCCAGTTGTAAGGTTGCCTGCAAAGCCTCTGCTTGAGTTTGAAACTTCTGTTGTCTCAATGGATATTTAAAATTTGGTAATGATGAATTCACAAAGAGATGTCTATGGTGCATGTCAGTCATGGCATATTTCAACTTACCCTTCAACCGTTTGAACCTCTAATCAATCTCCCAAATAGAATCACCTGGTTTTTGTTTGATTTCAATCATCTCATTCATGTACTGATATTTTGAGCTAGGCTTCCAGAATTCATTGATCAATAGCTTATTCACATCTGCAATAGTCCTTATTACTCATGGTAGACTCTTTACAGCTAAGCTCATATACCAATCCAGTGCGCGGTCTCTTAGCGTGATAGCTAACTGCACAACTTTTGTTTACTCATTTGTGATTTGCTTTGCTTCCCAGATCTTCTCACAGATAAATAAGTGCTTCTCAGGGTCCTCTGATGCCTCTCCTTGAAATTATGGTAACTTGATCGTAGGATCATGTCCTGTCATCGTGAACTATGTTGAACTACTACCTCCACGCAGTGTAGATATTTGACTGCTACTTCATGAAATGCCTCCTCCCATTGCAACTCCTTGTTTAGATACATTTCCTATTGTCTTTCTTCCACTAAAATTCGATTTCCTGAATGGTGGTGTTCTTTCTGGTGTACTAGTTGCACATGGGGTTATGGGTTCCACACTGACACTGCCATGGATGAGAGTTATGCCTTCTGTTCTTTCCCTTGGACTGCCTCGTGCATGATTTCCTCAATATTCTCCACAGCCCAAAGATCCTCTTCGTCTTCCTCATCACTTGCTTAGCCCTCTCTATTAGCTATGGCTCTCTTCTTATTATTCATCTTATATTGGTATGGTGCTCCACTACGCATCTTTCTAGCTGTTTCCATTATATGCTTTATATGATATTCCTCCATCATGATTGGGTCCATGGACTCCTTCTTATTTCCCTTATCCATATCCCCTCCATTCATGGATGATTTTAGGGGCTAAATTTCGCTCATGGGCTAATTTTCCATGGTTTTTCCAAAAACGAGATTCACTATTTTAAAAATGATTCGCCCAAATTCTATAGCATAAAATTATTTTACCATAAAAATCGCCAAAATTTTATAAATACTATATAAAATCCTTAGAAATTTGAATATTTTTACAAAAATATCGCCAAACATTTATAGTTGGCATATGAAGGATTAGTAAGATTCGCCAAGGTTTCTACATTTTAAAATAAATTTCCATCCTTAAAAACATCCTTGCCTCCATTTCTCCACCTCTTGTCAGTGCTTCCCCCCTTCCCCCATGCACACAGGGAATTTTAACTGTCTGATTCCATAGTCATCACACCATTGTTATACAATAACATCTTGATTGAAGTATATAATGATCTGATATACCTACCTCTAGGTCCTTTTAACAACTCCTTGTCTGCTGCACTTTAAGGCTTCATAGTATCTACTACAAATTCTGTTATAAACCCTACAACAATACTATCTAACCAGAAATCTACTACGTGTGTGAATTTGTTGTCAACTTGTTGTAACTACACGATCTCCACAGGATTCCACTCGAGCTATCTAATTTGATTTGTAGGGTGGTTGTCTTTTAACCTCAATAGCCACTCCTACAACACATGTGGGAAATCATAGAAAAATACCTCATGTAGGTTGCTAACACATACTTGTATAGATATTTGGGCAGTGTTAACTTAGGGTTTTTGTTATCTTTCTGCACAAACTCAAGCTCCTTTGTTTTCAACCATTTTTCGATCTCTGCCTTTTTTGGATTCCACGGTCTGGACATTCCCTTTTTATACCTTCATTCTACATATGATTCTTCTACACATCCCATTCACTCAATCCCATGCAGTTCCATCCATCAACATAACCATTTGTTGGTTATTAATATTTCTATCTACTTCTTGGGCTTACCCAGGTTCAGATCTGAACAGGTTTCCAACAAAACCCTCTAAAACTATCGACCCTCTTGGTAAACCAGAAGACAACACAACACACATAATGTATTGCACAATCTCACCCAAGATAGTTCTATGGGTGACTATAATGCTCAAGTGGTCGCAGACTAGGAAAGAGTGGGGATATAGGATTATAATTGATATTCTTTAGGCCTTGATCTGATTATTCTCTCTATTATTCCTAAGATTCATTCATCTGTTAAGCTTATGCATGCATTCTAATAGATCCAACAAAAATATTCATTCATTCATTCACAATCTAACTACTGATAGAAGATAAATATGCAATCACATCACACATAATGCAATTTTTACCATGGTTCACCCCCTCCCGAGCTACGCCCACAAGGATCTGGCTTCTTAGGCTCTCTTATTTAGATTTCTGCAATATATGGCGATATGCGCACTACAATTTTGATCATACAATCATGAAAAATGTTCCACAAACTCTGTGAGGTGGACTAGATCACACCAAGATCCTCCGCCTGTGATCTAACCCTCAATATCTAACTACCTTACTCTTCTACAACTCAACAACTTACAAAAAGGTATCACAACAACTTCTTACAATTTCAGACTGACCACTTGGAACCAAAAACCTGAACTCCGACCTAGACCTCCTAGGTTCTTATTTATACTAATTTACAACTTCTTAGCTATTACAATCTCTTACCAAAAACCTAAACCTAAAATGGTTAGGTTTTCCTGCTTGTGCACCTTGCATGATTTCCTCCTTTGCATGTGGATTTCCCTCGCATGTGCTGCTTTTCCTGCTAGCTGTTCTTCTCTAAAATTGGGTTTTACCCTCCAAAATTAGGTATTTCCTCAAAATAGGCATGCACCCAACAAATATTGTGATGGGAGAGTGATATAAGTACCACTTATTTAATGCTGATCTAAATGATGTTGTAAACTTATATTTTTCCCTAGAATATCAATAAGAAGAAATCTCCTCGACTGGTTTTCCCCTTGTGGGGTTTTCCAAGGGCATTGCCCAGAAGATACTAGTGTCAAAAGTGGTGATTTGTCTCCTGTTCATGATTATTCCGCTGCTATTTTATTTTCAGATTTCTTAGTTAATGTATTTCTGCTCATAAACTACTATAGAATGCTTGTATTTTACTGCATTACAATTTTAGTATTTTTGGAGGTTGAAATCAGAATTTAACTAAGTGTTTGAGGTATAAGTTTTACATGGTATCAAAGATAGGGCTATGAGGTTCAGTGGATAGAGTTTGGCACTTGGATAACAATGACTTGCAAGGTATTTTTCTTGGAACAAGGAGGGGAAACAAATATTCTTTGTTAGTTGGACAAAGATGATTTCCTGTCTTAGATATGAGGATAGGTTGGAGGGGATATCCAACTACTTGCAATTGAAGGTGAGGATTACAAATTTTCTCAAGGAGAACAAATTGTGGACGTTTATGAATACCATCGTGCCAGTACCTTCGTAATATCCCATTACTTTGGACGTCCATGAATTGAAATAAGAAAGGGATATGATGATAATATTAAATGGATTCAGAGACCACCTTATTCCACATTTGGCTGAGAAGCAAACAACCAAAGAGATGTGGGATGCACTAAAAAATTTGTATGAGGCAAAGAACGAGAACTAGAAAATGGATCTCAAGGACAAGCTCCACCGTACTAGGATGGCCAAGAGAGAGAGAGTGTGGCCTCTATTGCAGGAAAATCCCCCTGTGGACAGGTGAGTTCCCTCTTGGATCTTAGACCCCTATGACCAAGATAGAAAAGTGATAACGTTGATCACTAACTTTCCTTTAAACATAGCTAAGTTAATCAATAGAGAAGAGGAAGGAAGTAAGAGTACCTTTTTACAAAGTTTGTCCTTGCTCAGTCCAAGTTGGGCTTGATCTCCAAGTCCTTTAACGAGTCCCACAATCCCATAAACAACCAAGACAAAGCATACTTCCTATTCTACCATGATTAGTTCAAAGCTAGATTTATCCAAAAGAGACAAGTTAATGAAAATGTACACAATCTTGAAAGAAACAGGCCAAGCACATGTATTAATGAGAACAAAATAAGGTGCTTACAAAGTGTAGATGCATATGTAGCATCCTCACAAAGCTCTCCTTGTCCAACCCTTGCTCGGATGATCCACAATCAAAATGACAATACTTTTCACTGATTGTTCTCCCCCTTTCATTATGAAGATGCCTCCTTATATAGGCTTTGAGAGGCTTAACCACCTTAGAGATTCTTGGGATAGGTTGAAGATATTTCTCCATCAGTTATGGATCTTCCCTAAGATTCATCCTTGACCTCAGATTTGAATCAAACTAACTTCAGAGATTAGGGGGATCTTCCCCTGATTTCCTCAACATTTCAACGCTCCCTCAGAACGGTGTACAGAGCGTTGCAATGCTCCCCCAAAGGACGAAAAGGAGCGCTAGCGCTCCCTACAAGTGGGTAGGGGAGCGCTTCCCTTCAAAAATGATTTTAAAGTGGTCTTTTCTCAAGGCAAAAGTTTATACTCTTCGCCAAATGACATATCCTTCTTTTAAACAGTCTCAGAGGATGTCTCAAGTGTTCTTGTGATGTCATTTGGGATATGACATGAGCAAGATGACAATATGATATATGCGACACTTGTGACACTTGCGACATTTGCAAAAATTGTGGCAAAAGTGTGAAACCTGAAATAATGACAGTAAGTCATCATTGAAGTGAGTAATTTTGATGTGTAACAGATTGCCCCCCAAAGTGCGAAGTTAGAAGACAAAAAATGATGACTGAAGTACTTTGTAGAATTTTCGAAGCAAGGGTATGGACTCGGAGAACCTGATAGAAGCTGCATACAACCATCAGACAAATATTATGATATGTTTCAAACCCAAGGCATGCATTCCTATGCTTGAGTGATAAAGAATTTCAAGGTATGGCTGCCATAAAATACACTATGGATCCATAATAATATTGATGAAAAAGGTATAGCCACCAAAGATACAATGTGGATCTATACTTCCATGACATGAATTGATCATATCCACGAAAAATACATAGTGGATATACGAGATGATAAAACATAGCCACAGACCAATACAATGTGGATCTATGTGACAATATATACATCAATATCCTCAAAAGAAACTCCGTCGCAACCTGGGTAAAGTATGTATTAGAGTTAACACTCAACCCAGGGTCTTCTTACCGATCCCGATGCGGTGCAAATCTAACCATGTGAATAGATGTTATGAAGTCGAACATGGTAGAGACCACTTGATTATCGGTTAATGAGGTAAACCGTTAACAAGTGCGAGGGAAATCACCATTGATGTCAATGATTCCCAAGGTACCCTAGTACATTCCAGCGAATGTGAATAAATGAGATGAATTCGAACATTCGTGGAATCATCCAATCATAGGTCAATGATGTAAACCCACTATCGAAAGTGAGGAGGCCTGCCATTGAGGCATGCAGGTCCCAAGGTACTAACTGGTTTCTAAGTCTAGTTCCTGGATAATGTGTTGAAGTCGACAAGAACAAACTTGTCGAAGGAGGGCCTTGATGTATCCCCCATCAACGACATGAAACTGACATAGAGATATAAGGTGGTGGATCATATGAGAACTAACTGACACAAGTGTTGAAAAAGGAAATTTGTGATGGTTGAGTCTCGAGGCAGATACTTCCCTTGAACACTAAGGCACAACAACATAAACATGACATGGACCAAAACATGATGATGCAATGGATACTGTGACTTTCGTCGGGTGACCCAAAGGAGTAAAGAAACTCAAAGGATTGGTTCAGTGCAAAGGTTCAATGGATTAAAGTGTAGGAAAAGACAAAGTGTCGTGTTCAAGGGAGACAATAAGAGTGACCTGTGATGTTTTAAAAAACTGCTTGGCTTGCTTCCTTCAAATTCCCCCCCCATCCAGATAGACGAGTACCTCTTTTTAATTTAACGAGCTCGAGGGGGGTAAAACATGCTCGATATAAATCACCTTCGGTAAGTCCCTCTTCCTTTGTTTAATGAACTGGAAGAATTAAGGGTTTGGTCCCATATGGGACCTTCAATGTATAATTTTTTAATGAGTCCAAAGAAGGAAAACTCGATGGTTTTTCATGTTTAGAGAGTCTAAAAAGAACTTAAAGGAGACTACAGGGTTGTCCTTTTTCATAATTTTATTCTCGCAAGGCCAAAAAAGAGATAAACTACAAGTCGAAAGACGCTCTTTCAAACCTTTTAACGAGTGTGAAAGGAAGCAAGATCACTCAACAATATTTTCATGTTTAGAGAGTCTGAAAAGAGCTTAAAGGAGACTCCAAGGGGTTCCTTTTTCTTATAACCTTTACGAGTCTGAAAAAGTGATAAAAGTCTACTCGGTTACATTCTCATGTTTTTTCGAGCATGAGAAAGAACAAAGACTAATCTCGGTATTGGTTTCATTTTTACACAAGCTTGAAACAAAATTAAACAATGCTTGTAAATTCCCAACGTAAATTCCAAAGGTTGGGATACCCATGGATGGTTGGTACTCTGCCCCCAACTTGAAAAGATAGTGGAATAACTCCAGAATGATAATCAAAGGCTGGAGACATGCCCCCCCAAGCTTCAATTCATTCACCGACTTCGAGGTTGTCACCAATTTCTGTACTAGATGGAGAAAAAGGATACGGGTGGATGAAATGAAGGTTCAAAATACGAGACCTAACAAAAGACTCGACTTGACATTTACGAGATCTAGCGAAATACTCGACCTGACGGGAGAGGTGACTATTTCAATTTTTAACGAGCTTGACATAGGAAAAAAACTATGCTCAAGGCTCTGGGTTCAATCCCCATATTTCTATTTCATTTTTTAATGAGCTTGCTACAGAGAGGAAAACTATGCTCATGACCTCTATTTCATTTTTTAACGAGCTTTCCACAGAGAAGAAAAACTATGCTCGTAGCTTTTGTTTCATTTTTTAACAAGCTTGCTACATAGAGGAAAACTATGCTCGTATCTTCTGTTTCATTTTTTAACGAGATTTCCACAGAGAAGCGAAACTATGCTCGTAGCTTCTGTTTCATTTTTTAACGATCTTTCCACAGAGAAGCAAAACTATTCTTGTTACCTCCTTGATCATGGCTTCCAAGAGGATAATGCTCTGGAAGGAATACATGTCAAGGGACAAACGTCAATCGTGGCTTCCAAGAGATATTCACTAGATGGAAGAAAAGCACTCTGGAAGGAATACATGTCGATGACCTCGATAAGAGTAAGATGATCATGCTCTACTAGTCCTATAGAAGAGATCACCATGTCAACTACGGGATCTAAGTAAAAAAAGGATGAGCTTACAGTGAGAGGCTCATCTTCATCAGTAGCTGAAGGCATGGGAGATAATGCCACAAATTGACCTGTGGTGGGGGCGATACCGTCTGGATATAAGAACCGTTTAGGGAGGTCATTAGGTCGGTAATCAAATCAGGACCAATGCATGAAAGTTGATCAATAGCCACAATTCTTCCATCGTGAGGGAAAGATATCAGACGAAAAAAAGTGGACACAATAGACATAATCTCACCCAAGGAGTAAATCGAAATCCAAGGGGTCCTGACTACTATAACATCAATGAAGACAGTTTTCCCTCCCAAAGTTACGGGAAACTGAGGAAGGACTCCTAAAGGGTGATTGGTTCTTCTGTTAAAATCTAATAGATTCTGTGTAACTGGTACAAGATGAGGATAACCCAAAGCTTTCCAAGCAATAGAGGATCAAATACTAACAGACACACCTTCATCTATCAGTGTCTGAGGAACAACCCGACCACAAACCTATACTATAATCTTGAAAGGAATGTGAGAGGGAAGATAAGGTCCAGTTAGCGCACCCCAATAAAAAAGGATGGCCTCATTACTTGGAGGGGGTTTCGCAGGAGAAGGAGGAATGCCCCCCAGTATGGTAGATTCTGTATCAATGAGAAAAACATGGGCATTATCGGGTTTATTCTCTAGAGGGAGAGTAGGATCAACCAATGCTGGTATCAGATCGACCACTTGGGTTTTATTCTCCAAAGGGAGAATGGGGTCAACATATGGTGTAACCAGAGTGACCACTTGGGCACTCTTCAGAGGAGGAGTGGGATTGACCGATGATATAACCAGAGAAACCACTTTGGTAGTCCTCAAGGGAGGAGTGGGATCGACCAATGGCAGAATCAGATCGACCACATTTTCACTCTTCAGAGGAGGAGTGGGATCGATCTATGGAACTGGATCAACCACTTTGGTTTCACTCTTTAGATGAAGAGTGGGGCTGACCGATGATGGAACTGGATCGACTACTTTGGTTAGTGGTTCAACCGAGGATGAAACCAGATTGACCACTTGATCAACCAGACTGACTGGGGATGGAACCAGATTGACTAGTCCATCAACTAACGATGGGTTAAGGGAAATCTTACGATAACCAATTGGAAGTTGAATATTTTCCAAAAGAGAAGAAGCCTTGTCCATGCGAGGAAAAAGGTGAGAGCAATGATCACCTTCACATAACATGCAAGGAAATTTGACATTTGTCTTCTTCTTACCAACCTTAACGTCACTAATTGACGGGGGCTCACCAACATGTCTAGTAGGGGCTGATGACACATAAGACCACATTTCTAAGACCTTGGGAAGACTAGGGAAATCTCTCTGAAAGTGGTCACCCTTACAAAGACTGCAAGGGAATTTGGGTTTCAGATTCTTCGTTTTAATCTTGTCGATCTCATCAACACTCCCAGTACAATTAATAATAGTTGGTTGCTTGGATCCAACATCTAATGTGGTTGGAGGTTTGTTCCTTTTCGGGTTCTTCTTCTTCTTCTCTTTCCGTTTCTTCTTCTTCTTATCAACCTGGCTAGTCGCTTTAGAGCTTTCACTAGGCAAAGAAGGAGATAGGGAAAGAGACCTGAAGGGTGAAGAAGGAGAAAGGTCGACATGAGGTTGATGTGTGGGTGGGGTGCTTACATCTAAAACACTTGCTGCATTCAAGATTACCGGAGTGGAAAACAACCATACTGGTAACCCAATACTGATAAGGAGGACCAATGTTTCCGTAAAAAGGAAAAACAAAAGGTTTTTCCGGAGCAGGGGTTGCTCCATTGGTAGTTTCATGAACTGATGCCATTAAAAAAAGATCCAACCTAGAGTCTTCTAGGGAAAATAAACAACACACGCTAAAAATCTAGGAAGCAAGGAAACAAACAAAACCTTCTCACAATGAACGCACTAGTTGGTGATGAAATCCAACGTCGCGGGAACAATGTACGAAGGGGATGAGATAGAGCGGGTGGAAAAGTTACATTGATGACCATCTTAACGGACTTACACCCTGGTGCAAGCTCCCACACATAATCGTGGGTATACCCTCCAAGGAGCCCGAGTGAGTTCGGCCAACGTCGATTCTAGGTACCGTGAAGACTTGCCCCTCCACAATCACCTTGTGTGAAGACCCTAAAGAGATAGGCTACTAAGGTTACTGACTACAACAATGATGCCTGGGGAAATAGTCGATAGTCCAATCCATGCCCAAAGGTAGGGTATATATCCTAAAATAAACTCGAGAGGATCCCACACATAATCGTCGGTATACCCTCAAGTGACCCCCAATAATACGCGCAATCTCTACACCAATACCAACAAAGCAGGGTGAGTAACTCTGTCGGCCCTAATGCGACCTCGTGATTGACCCTTGTGTTAGAAGGGCTTCCCAGGACAAAATGTAGTAAATGGATTTCACTGCTCTCTAACTCAAGATTCTATGTTTGTTTACATCTTTGGAAAGTTATCTTTCACACCTATTCCAAAGCCCTACACCCTAAGCTAATGTAGGTTTGCTACCAGAAAATATAAAAATGTGTAATAAATTTTAGTTTAGCGCTTGATTTTTAAGGCCGTTGTTTACTCAAGAGAAAAATGGCATGGACTAAATGATGTTTTGACCGACTCTAAACAATGCAAAGAAATGAGAATGCAAATATTTCACTTTAATGAAAGCTATATTACGAGAAGGATAATTTTTTTATCATTCCCAGATGCGCAATGTCCCAAAATGCCAAAACCATACAATTTCGCTACTTCAAATGCAAGCTAGTTTCACAACCCAAAAGAAATAATGCAACGATCTTCTTTGTTTGATTCTAATGTATAAAGAAGTTAAATCCAAATCCTTCAATGATCCACAACTTTCAATCAGAAGAAAGAGTCATATGCAGATGCAAAAGACACGAAGCAACAAAGGTTTCAAACAAAGCATGCACTTAAAGCAATGAGAATTGAAAGAAAACAAGTAGAAACTTGTTCTAACAAGAAATCAATCAGGGGTTCAACAACTGAAAAACATTCAAGGAGTACAAGAAGATGCAGAGAAGAATCCAAGAAAATACAGGGAGAAAGAGAAATCACTCAAATTGTCTAGACAAAACAAGCAGCTAGAAAGGGCAATTTCACATTTCTAAAAAATTTTCAAGCTCCAATCAAGAAAATAGGGAGTAATAAGCACCAAATATAAATCTAAATAAATTCACAAACAACATATATATTCTGGGTAAATACTTCCAGAAAACAGGCTGAAAAAATCTGAGCAGAAGAGGGCAAAAATCCTCCAAGAAGGAGACCAACGCTCCCTGTCTCAAGGGTACAGAGCGCTGCATCGCTCCCTAAATCACTGTAGGGGATCTCTTATTAGAGATAAGCGCTATGATATGGCCTGGGGTGGGGGGGGTGGGGCTGTGGGGCGTTGATCTTCCTAGAACCTCAAAAAAGAGCCAAAAAATGCAAAAAACTCACCTAGAATGCATAAAAATTGGTGAAATTGCTAGTGAAGATGGGAGAAAGGTAATGGATCATAAAAAAATAGTAAAAATGATCTAAAAGGTGGGAAAAGGGAATGAACAATAAAAGGAAATAAAAATCGATGTCCTCCCCAACGGAGTCACCAATTTTTGTTGTAGGAAAATTCCCTTGCAGACAGGTGAATTCCCTCTTAGATCTTAGACCCCTATGACCAAGACAAAAAAATGATAACTTTGAACACTGACTTTCATTTAAACATAGATACACTATTCAATAGAGAATAGGAAGAGAGTATGAGTACCTTTTTACGACGTTTGTCCTCGCTCAGTCCAAGTTGAGCCTTGATCCTCAAGCCTTTCAATAGGTCCTGCAATCCAATAAACCACGAAGACAAAGCATACTTCCTATTCTTCCATGATTAGTTTAAATCTAAATTTATCTAAAGAAACAAGTCCATGCCAATGTACACAAACTTGAAGGAAACATGCCAAGCACATATATATTTATGAGAACTCAAAAGAGATACTTACAAACCATTGATGAAGTCGCAATAACCTCTCCAAGTCCTCCTCGTCCAACCCTTGCACAAAGCTCCCAAAATCATAGGTTTGGCATCCTAAAGATTTCTTCCTTCTAATATCATAAGTTTGGTATCTCTAAAATTATCCATGCCTTCCTCCTCCATGGAAAG
>SNQJ01S0155503.1:5509-20049 GCA_010110895.2 Picea sitchensis | reverse complement strand
CAGAAATAAAGAAGCCTCCCCCACAGGAAAAAGGCCTGGAGACGTAGGCAAACATTGTGCCGAACTCCGTTATCAACCTGCATTCTTATGGTTTGCTGTTCTTTACTGTTTTCAGATCTGCATATGTGTATTTGACTGATATAATCCTCTTCTTTCCTCATTCTTTCGTTAAATTCTCAAGTGGTTAAATTATTCATGCAAGTTTAAAACTCAACCATAATCATAAAGGATCCTGCCCCGGATCACCAACACCATGACTGTTGTGATTTCTTTCTCTGTGGACATTTCTTAAAATTATTACACCTCCTGTGTTCCGAGAAAAGTACAAGTGTTCTTTCAATTCCCTTCTAGAACTTTGTACATCAAATTTCTCTAGAATTCCTACTCTTAATTTCTCATTCCTAGCCCCTCCAGGTTCCGGGTAGGAACCATGGCTCTAAACTTGAATTTTGTCTATTTCGATAACAATTCTTTTCTGAAAATTTTGCTTCAACTTCCACTAACATGGCCCATCCAGGATCAATGTTGAAACTATGGCTCTAATACCAATTTGTAACATCCTCATCCACCAACAGGTCGGGGAACACCATTACTCTGACACTTAACTTAGCTCTGACAAAAATTTGTAATGTCCCTAGCCACCAATATGCTAGGCAACGCCAAAAAGGAACACACACACACACACACACACACACACACACACACACACACACACACACACACACACATATAACATGTATGTCTAATGGATTTAAAAAAAAATAACAAATAATTACTTCTACCATATAGACTCTTGCTGGAATTGACAGTAATTCATACATAGATTAATGCAGAATTAACAATAAAAGCATACATGCAATACTGACATGAAAACCCATAATATAACATCATATACATGCAATATTCATTAATTATAACACATGTACATATACACAACATGTAATTGAACATAGGGATATGTACTTATCTTTCAATTAGAGTACACCAATTGCATGGAAACCTTCCACAAACCTCCCAACCTTAGACCACGCTGATCATCATGCTCAGCAGTGGGTCACCCCCGAGCTGGGACTAAGCTCCACCAAGGGCAAGGGAATACTATACTAGGCTGAGGTTGCAGGAGACTGCATAGTACAACTAGAAGGATTCTCTCCAGGAGCCTTCTTACACCCACTACTCACAGACTCTCATTCCCCACATGCTTGTTCCACCCCAAGAATATGCACCTTCACTGTTCCATAGTCCATCAGCTAGTCCACTTCCCCTTTCAGGGTCTCGACAATAGGCTGGATCAGGAATTCTCAGAGCTCCATAGCTGGTGTTGGACTCTCTCTAGGAGAAAATCACTTCGCAAAAAACTCTTTCACCTAGAGAGAGATCCTCACAGGCCTAACAACCTGCCTCTTCAACCATTGTCCTGACAACCCACTTCTTCAACCATGGGCCTGACAACCCACTTCTTCAACCCGCTTCTACTCAATTTCCAGCAAGGTGAGGACAACAAAAAATCTCAATGAAACTCAGGGAATGGAAACAACCACAATTCAGTAAGGCAAAACATGGTTTTGGCAAGTACATATATATTGGGCTTCACAGGAAAAACACAGGTCAACTTCATGGGTTACTAGTTTCAAAGGTGCATGAAGGATGCAGAGGTCGATGATGGAGCCCCCCCAGTTAGGCGAAGGATGGGAGAAAATAAAAAGAACCTCCCCAATAAGCTTACTTTCCATCTTAAACTTCATGTTCCTGAGCCGACACATTTCGCCCATGAAGCACGCTCCTTTCCATTTGGAATTCACCCATCCTCCCAAAGGAACTTAGGATAAAAACATATCATTCTAATCAACTTTTGGAATAATAAAAAATTATTATTCTCTTGGAATTAATCCCTTAAGATTAGCCCCTCTTTCCAACCTCTCAATCCCCTCTCCCTTACCCAACCTAGTGGAGCTTCAACCCCCATCACTCTTTCTTCGTGGTCGGTCTACATGTAGTGATGTATAAATTTTATTAATGATCTGCATAATTACATGCACAAAAAACAGGCTTATGGCCTTTAACACCTAGAGTCTCGGGCCTAATAACACATAATCCTACCATCTTATCAACACTTGGCTCACCAACCTACAAACATCAGTACATTTCATAGGGGCTCAGCCTGTGGTATTACAGTTAGAGTAGCACTAGCTTTGGTGCGCTCCTTTTAGCCCAAAAAGTATCTAACAGTGAGACCATGTCTTCTCATTTTTTGTCCAAAAGTATGTAGCTTTAGTTCCACCTTATCATGTTCTAATGATGAGGTATTAGAATCCACCTATTGGAACATGCAAGAATAAATATTTTTTTAATCATGGATATAATTTTTGTGGATAAGATTAAATAAGATTTGAATATTCTTTGTTGTCATCATAAATGAAAGGCTCATATTTAACACAATAAATTCCTTACATTTCAAAAGCTAGCCGTTATTCATTATTGCATGTCATTAGCACTAATTAGTTTAATTACACTTCCTTATGCCATGTTTTATCTCACTGGTTACCATATCTCCCTTACTTTAGTGGGCCTATTTCTTACTGTTGTGATGGAAATGTTTATGTAGCATATGTAACATTCACTGTGTTGTTATGATTCAATGCCTTAAAAAATGATAAAAAATCAATGATTACAGTCCACTTTGAGGAGGAAACCTCCTTTTATAATATATCCAATTCAAAATACAATATGAGATGAGATACTATGCTCCTAATACTAGGTCTCCTTGGTATATATATAGGAGACAAAGAATACAATTATAATTAAAGGGTACCATAAAGGGTTCTACTCAACATACAATTATAATAATATAAATGTAATAATTCAATACCTAGTGCTTAATAAGGGGTTTTACACATAAAATGGGGCTTTGTCTAGGTATTAACATGCCCCTCCCATTCAAAAAAGTGTTTTCCTCAACACTTGACTAACTAAAGGAGTTTCTGCATGAAGAAATCATCTTCCCATGTTGCCTCTTCCACTGGTAGGTTCTTCCATTTTGTTATCATTGTAAAAAAAATTTGACTCCAAGTCTCGGGATTTAGCAAGGGGCTAAATCCGTATAGAAGGGTGATAGACTAGCGGACAGGGTCACATCTAGCGGACATGGATAAATCTGATGGAGGTGTGAAGTAAATGGGACTCGATGGGTCGTGGATCGTGGGAATTGTCGATCGACGGTCGTAGGATGTATCGGGAAGAGAAATAGTGTGCAGTTTAATCTTTTGAAAGAGGGCTGATGCGAATATTGTGGTTTCGTTTTGAGGGCATGTGGTGGCACTAGATACACATTGGATGGAAAAGAGGGTAAGATTGAAACCAATCAAGCCCACCCTGATATCACGTGTCATAATATCATTATACCTGTCAAATCCATAGATCACATGTGGAAAGGGAAAGTTGATGGCCAGTCAAATCACCTTGGGACACTTGCTCGGGTACTTTTAGTCCATGTGATTTTGGATGAGAGCCACCAAAAAACTGATTTGAAAGCCCATCATTTGGAATCAATAGCCAAACATGGTAAGTCATTATCCCTGTAAGGACGTTCGTCAGTAGCCCATGATTGGCACTCAATGACAATTTTCCACTCAAAGCATGGGGATGGTACTCTGTTTCGAGTGATTAACGTTTTATTACAAAATGTGGTAACCGCAAAAAAAATCATTCATCAAATTCTTTCAAAGTCAAAAGAGATAAGCTTGTGCTTCCAGAAAAAACATAGGAAATGGAGAAGACAGATCCAACGTCTTTCAACGAATTAGGATATTCAAACAATCTGGAAAAAATACCAATGAAGAAGAAAGAAAATCTTTTTGCCCGAATACTGGCAAAAAAATTTCATACGAAGCCTGCAAGTGAACCAGGAGTAGATGAAGAAGTCATATTGAATCCTATCATGAAGGATTTAATCATTAATGGTATGTAGACGGGTCCTACATGCAAGATGGCAAGGGTAAAAGGATCAAGAAACAAAAGACAAAGGTTAATGCTGAAGTGGTTGAAAGCGTTGGAGAGAACCAACCTACTTGGCTTGACACTTTAAAGGAAGAAATTGCTAATCTGAAATAGATTTCAAGCTAAATTAAGTATGTTTTAGAAAATTTTGTGATGATGAAAACAAGTGGAGTTTAGGGTGAAAATATCGAATCTGCCAGTTTTTTATTGTAACATTCCCTATAGGAGCTTCATTGTTATATGTTACTCCTTTCCCGACCAATATCTATTTTGGGAATTTCGCGGAAGATGAATCGTTTTGAATTCTCTATGTAATGTATCTATATATACTATCAAAAAGAAAAATAAAAGTAGGACTTACCGGAGAGGGGCCTGCCCTTGTAGTAGGAGGACCTAGTAATTTTCTGGAGCACAATTGAATACATATGCAAAATATTTTGAAGTCTCTATGAAAATATTCTAATGGTGGTGATATGAGTTTTTTATCCTTTCATTGTATGTATTTCTTGTGTCCTTTTATTCCATTTGCACTGTCTTCTATTTGAATGGGATAGTTAAAAGGTCAGAATTCATCTTATGATGCTCTCAGCTTAAGCGATTTAAACTATGTGTATTTCTTCTTAACTAATTTAGAATTCATTTCAGTAGTGCTCTGATGTAGTTACTTGTTTCTCCTTTTTATTACACTCTTCTTAAATACAAATTTTTAACTCAGATTCATTTCCTCATTTAGCCTTTATCCTCTAGAGATTTTTATCAGCCAGTGATTGTTTTCATTCGTTTTCAGAATTTTGGCTCCATATCCCAAAGTGACCCTCCCCTTTCTTGGCCAACAAATTTATAAAAAAAAACCCCAAAACAAACTAAATCTAGCCACTAATTGCCAAAGAAATATCAAGTGACATGAGAGATCCCTCTCTAAGTTGAGCATTCTAGTGCCCATCTACAAAGTTGGTTGAAATAGTTATCTCTGTCATTTTTCTATAAGTCAGACAAAATTTACATAGCGCTAACATTTTTGCACCATTGTCGGGGATGAATTTAAAAAAATTTCCCTGGAAAAGAACAATATTGTTCAGTTCTAGGGTCTGAGAGCAGCAGACACTTAGGCGCATATTGGATGTATTCCTACTTTGGCAACTCCACGCATCAAAAAATCAGTTTGAAGGTGATTCCACTGGTAGAAGAGTACATAAATTTAAATGTTCACTGGTGAATCCACTCTCAATGCCGAATCCAGCTTCCAAAACATCATTGGTGACTCCCCCTCCGAAGATGAGGTCCCTTGATAAAGGTATGAGAAGGAATCATGGAAGAAAACAAGTACTTAAAGTTGGGTTTTGTCGAAGGCATTATATTTTTGGTTGTAAATTACCTTTGGTCCTTTCCTAAACATGCTAAACATTTTTTTTCTTATCCTACTGCATGCAAATGATGATCATGACAATCTTGAAATTGTATATCCTCCTCTTCAAATTATACAGATATCGCCTCAGTTCATCACTGATTTTGATCAAAGTCTCCCATCCGAGCCATATGATAACCACAAATAAGTTGATAAGCCTCATGAGACCAAGGTTGATATTTCACCTCCTATACTTGATCCAACACCTTCTAAGACCCAACACAGATACATACCCTTTAAATTACCTCACATCCTTCATGATTTTCCTCCAAAGAACTATGAATACCTGCCTGTGTTTGATGGAGAACTTGGTGCTATCACAACTGAAAAACACATCCAAGGGTTTGAGCATTTTATAGATTTTCTTGAAATCAATCATGACGATGTTTGCATGAGGGATTTCTCTCAATATTTGAAAGGAGATACCAAAGAATGGTTTAAACATTTACAATCAGGAACAATTAGCTCATGGGAAGAATTGAAGAGTTTTTTTTCGAAGTTTTGGGGTAAGAAGAACTCCCTAGACCTTTATCTTATAGAATTATATGACTTGAAAAGGAAAAGCAATGAGACCATTTCCACATTTAGTAGAAATTTTTCTAGTATTCATTGTGATCTTCCCAGAGAAATTCAACCCACTAAAGCCACTTCCATGCTCTAGTATGCCACTGCTCTTCACCCAAATTTGTCTTTCCTCCTGATGGAAAGAAGGCCTGAGACCTTACAACAAATGTTCGATGATGCTCAGGAGATTCAACATAATATCCTAGCATGTGAACAAATTCAAAGTGAAGGGTTGAGTGTTCCAAGACATGAGAATGAATATGAACAAAGAAAAATTGAATGGAATCTTGAGCATAAAATTGATGATATCATAGGTCCTCTTGAAGTTTTTAATGAAAATGATTTTGCAAAGGATTCTATCCCACTTATTGAAAGGGAAGGCACTTATGTAGTTTCTGATCCACCCCATGATAAGCATGGAGTTGATTGTTTCATATATTCATTTGTAGACAGTCAAGAAGATAAGTTTGAAAATGAGTCTGTTGAAGAGAAGGTTGATGTTCCAAGCTTTTTCTTGTTAGATGAGATTACATATGTTGTTGATTTTCCTATATATGATGAATATGATGATTATTATGATGTTGACTTCCTAGAGCAACCAAATGTATGTTCTCTATCAGAAAACATTTCTTTTTAGCAGTATAATGAGATCAATCATCCTACATACCATAGTTACAAAGAAGAAAGTATTGAATCAAATGAAGGGAATTATCTACCTTTATGATTTTCTTCATTTAAATTGTTGAAAGAAAATTCTAAGATCGTCATTGAAGTAAAGTAATGTATGTTGATGCCAAATCACACTGATTCACTGGAACAAATCGACAAGAAATTGCATCCATTGTTTGAAGATGAACCTGGAAATGGGTGTGTTCAGCAATCCAAAGAAATTGAAAATTGTGCATATGAAAACAGTGAAGAAAATGAAGAAGGTTTTGAATCAGGTGAAAGAACCTTGCCACTATGTTTTTCTTCTTTCAAATCGCTGAAGAAAAATGTTTATAATGTTTCAAATCATAAATCCTCCAAACATGATGTTGAATATTCAGAACACAGTGGACTTACAAATGAAAACCATCTTCCATTATGTTTTTCTTCCTTTGAATTGTTGAAAGAAAATCATGAGATAACAAAGGAAGAAGGAAAGTCTGATTGCAATGGCACTGCTTTACATGAACAACTTGTTTTCAGTAAGGAAGATCAACAACCTTCACATGCATTTAATGATCATATGGATGATTACATGGAATATTATTTCAGTTCAGAATTGCAGCCCGTGCTCAACTACCAGCTTGAAAATGCAGATGAATCTGATCAAGAAATTGTCATTAAAGGCCAATTTCCTTCTCATGAACTTGATGAAGATATTCAACAAGATTTCCAACAAGACAAAGTGTTTCAACGTTGTCTTTATTCCCCTATGAATGATGTGGTTGTTCAAATTCTAAGTGGCCTAGACATAGATGAGGATTCTACAACTTCATATATGGAAACTTCAATCAGTGGACAAAAAAATGACATAGATTTTTAGGAAGGCAAGAAAACAATGTATGACACTTTTCAATCAGAAATACAAAAAGGTAATGAAGAGGTAGTTGTTTAATTTGATACATATGAAAATCATGGTTTTGAGAAAGCATCCATGAAAACTATGGAATATGAAATAGTCCATGCTATTAGGTTTCCACATTTGCAAGGAGTTTATGAGAAGGAACTTATTTCCATTCATTCATTTGAAAGTCAAAATGACAGTCCTCAAGAAAATTTCCAGAAGGTTAATGAAACCAAACCAGAAGTGTTCGATGAACAAGCGAATAGTCCTGATACACATAATCTGGCTATCATGTCTGAAGATGTTCAGGGATGTATGGATATTTTTGTTGATATGCATGGAAGAGTAGAAAAACTTATTACTGCCATTTCATTTGGAAATGTTCTCAGAACAAAATAAATAGAGCAAGAACAACAAACACTTATGAAAGGAGCGTGTCTTTCTGTTTTTGTTCATCAAGAAGAAATGATTTTTCATGATTTTCATGACCCTGTGATATGTTATGTGGAGAATTACAACAATCAACATTTAATTCTTAGGATGGATTGTAAGCTCAAAGATGAATATAATGGCCAATCAACGTCAGTATTATATATGGATTGTTTTACACCAGAGGGTTCTTTTCATCCAACGTTGTCTTCTGATTTAGGAGGTTATTACTTCCAGTAGTCTCAACATATTTATCTGCCTCTTGTGGTAAATCGATAGGGCGAATCACATGAAAGCCAGAGCACAGTGAAAGAAGAAAAACATGGTTTTGAACTTACGCATGTGTTGAAAGATCCATTTGAAATTTTTCTAGAAAAAATAAATAGTCCCAATATTTTTGAAATTTTAAGATTTGAATTAATATGTAACTTCTTAAATGAGTTATCAGTGAAAGGAATTAGGAACAAGCATGTGAAAATAAAACATCAGTGGGTAAAATGTTGGCATGGATGCATTGGAATTTTGATTTCACTTGACTGACAGTACGTTTGAGTAGTTAGGGTAGGTTGGCACGACTAAGCTCATGGATCGGACATGTTCTAGTTTAGGTCTCTAAATAAAGTATTCATTCATATGACTAGCGGTGAGTCCAACCTCTAGATGAGAGAAATACGCAGACTTCGGTTTTCAACATACATTGGTGACAGGTCAAAGTTTGACACACACCTATTGTGAGAAAATCCCAATGCATAAGGCACAAGGTCTTCTATTCTTTGCTACCTCGCAGGGAGGATAGCATCCCCAGTTGGATCCCATGTTATCACTGTAACAAATTTTTGACTCCAAGTCTCAGGATTTGGTAGAAGGGCGATAGACTAGCGGATAGGGTCACATCTAGCGGAAAGGGCTAAATCTAGTGTAGGTGTGAAGTAAATGGGACTTGATGGGTCATGGATCATGGGAATTTCTAACTGACAGTCATAGGACATATTGGGTGGAGAAATAGTGCGTAGGTTAATATCTTGAAAGTGGACCGATGAGAATACTATAGTTTCGTTTCGAGGGCACGTGGCGCCACCGGATACATATCACGGGGAAAAGAGGGTAATCTTGAAAACACTCAAGACCACCCCGATGTCACGTGTCAAAATATTGTTAGACCCATCAAATCCATAGATCACATGTGGAAAGGGAAATTTGATGGCCAGTCAAATCACCTCAAGACACTTTTTCAAGTACTTTTAGTCCGTGTGATGTTGGATGACCACCGCCACAAAACTGATTTGAAAGCCCATAATTTGGAATCAACATCCAAATGTGGTAAGTCATTATACCTGCAAGGACATTTGTATGTAGCCCATGATTGGCACTCAATGACAATTTTCCACTCAAAGCATGGGGACGATACTCTGTTTCGGGTGATTAGCATTTTATTACAGAACGGGGTAAGCGCAAAACAAATCATTTGTCAAATTCTTGCACAGTCAAAAGAGATAAGCTTGTGATTTTGGAAAAAAACATAGGAAATGGAGAAGACATATCCAATGGCTTTCAGTGAACTGGGATATTCAAATAATCTGGAAAAATTATTAATGAAGAAGAAAGAAAAGATTGTTTCTTGAATACTGGCAAAAAAATTTCATACGAAGCCTGCAAGTGAACTAGGAGCAGATGAAGAAGTCAGATTGAATCCTATAGTGAAGTCTTTAATCATTAATGGTTATGCATACGGGTCCTACATGCAATCTCGAAAAGGTAAAAGGAGCAAGCGACAAAAGACAGAGGTTAAAGCTGAAGTGGTTGAAAGCGTTGGAGAGAACCAACCTGCTTGGCTTGACACTTTAAAGGAATAAATTGCTAATATGAAATAGATTTCAAGCTAAATTAAGTATGTTTCAAAAAAAATTGCGATGATGTAGACACGTGACGTTCAGGGTGAAAATCTCGAATCTGTCAGTTTTTTATTGTAACGTTCCCTAGAATATAGGAGCTTCGTTGTTATACATTACTCCTTTCCTAGCCACTATCTATTTTGGGAATTTCACAAAAGATGAACCATTTTGAATTCTTTATGTAATGTATCTATATATAATATCAAAAATAAAAATAAAAGTAGGACTTACCAGAGAGGGGCCTTCCCTAGTAGCAGGAGGACTTTGTAATTTTCTGGAGCATAATTGAATACACATGCACAATCTTTTGAAGTCTCTATGAAAAGATTATAATGGTGGTGATATGAGTTTTGTCTCCTTTAATTGTATGTATTTATTGTGTCCTTTTATTCCATTTGTATTGTCTTTTGTTTGAATGAGATAGTTAAAAGCTCAGAATTCATCTTATGATGCTCTCGGCTTAAGCGATTTAAACTGTGTGTATTTCTTCTTAACTAATTCATAATTCATTTTAGTAATTCTCTAATTCAGTTACTTGTTTCTCCTTCTTCTTACACTCTTCTTAAATACGTATTTACAACTCAGATGCATTGCCTCATTTAGCCTTTATCCTATGGAGATTTTTATCAGCCATTCATTGTTTTCATTTTTTTTCAAAATTTTGACTCCATAGCCCATAGTGACCCTCCCCTTTCTTGGCCAACAAATTTATAAAAAAAAAACAAAAACAAACTAAATCTAACCACTGATTACCAAAGAAATATCAAGTGACATGAGAGAGCCCTCTCTAAGTTGAGCAGGCTAGTGCCCAGCTCCAAAGTTGGTTGAAATAGTTACCTCTGTTGTTTTTCTATCAGTCGAACAAAATTTATAGAGTGCTAACACATTTGATGAGGTAATCTATGATTTTTTGATTTCTTAGTTTCTTAATCCTTGTTTCAATGTTTGTTTTTGGTTCTAGTATGGTTTTACCTTATTCATTAATCATTGGAAAAATAGTTTGGTCTGGGATCTTGTTGTTGATTACCTTCTTTAAGAAAGAAACATGGAAGATTGGATGTACACATGAATATGGAGGAAAATCCAATTTGTAATCCATACTTCCAATCCTTTACAAAACCTTATAGGGGACATAATATTTGGGTGCTAATTTAGTGTCCTTATTTTGTTGCTTGAGGGACATATTTTTATATGATTGTAGCCTCAAAAATACCCAATCCCCCACTTTGATTTTTCTTTCACTATGATATTGATTTTCTTGTTGTTTCATCCTATTTTGTGCCATAACCAATTTGTACTTCAATAGTTTGAGAAAATCTTGTTGGTTCCCTATGTGGTCCTCCACTTCTTGAACCTTTGTATTCCCTTTCAAGGGTGATGTAATGGATGGAGGATGATATACATAAAGTGCCAAAAATGGGAATTTTTTTTATGAAGTATGGAAGGATGAGTTGTACCACCATTACTCCAAGGGAAACCACTTGACACATTGTGTTTGTTTATCGGATGAAAAACAACAAATATATCCTTCTAGACATTTATTCACAATCTCAGTTTTCCCAAACAAGAAAATAATTTATTTCAAAAATTCCTAGTGATAATTGGATCTCTATCACTTACAATAATCTTGGGGACTCCGTGTAGCTTTTGAATTGTTTTCATCAATGTTTTGGCTACTATACTTGCTTTAAAAAGATGAGAAAGAGAGAAAAAATGGACATACTTTGTCAATCAATCCACTACTACCATGATGACAATCTTTCCTTCAGATTTGGTTAAACCTGTAATAAAATCCATTGAAACTTATTCCCAACATTGACTTGGTATAGCTAATGGCTGTAGGAAATCTGGTGTCTTGATTGTTTCTCCCTTTTTCTATTGGTGGAATAAACATTTTGAAAAAAACTTTTGAACATCAATTTTAATACCTTCCCAGAAGAAATCCTATTGTAGGTGAATCCCCCTGCAGACAAGTGGATTCCCTCTTGGTCTCTAAACTCCTAAGGCCAAGACAAAAGGTTCTTAACATGGACACTGGCTTACTTTTAGATCTAATCAAGCTAATGAAATAAAGAGAAGGAGAAAGATATGTACCTTATGAACGACGTTTGTCCTTGCAAAGTCCAGGCTGAGCTTTGATATTGAGCTCCTTGATAAGTCCTGCAAAACAAACAAAGATACAATGGACTTCCTACTCTACTGATATTATCTCAATCATAGATCCATCTACTGCAAACAAACTTATATGGAACAAGTACAAGTTTGAAAGAAACAAGCCAAGCATTGATTATATTAATGAGAACAAGTAAAAGTACTTACAATCCTTTGAATGAAGGTGCAACAACCTCTTCCAGTTCTCCTTGTCCAGCCCCTTTTCTCAATCAATATACACCAATTGCTTTGATGACATATCACTCATGAGATCATAAGTTTGATGTAATTATGAATTGTCATTGTCTAATACCACTTACAGGATCATAAGTTTGGTATCAATCTTAATTCTCCATTCTGTATTTCACCATGAGAAGGCCTCCTTATATAAACTTGGAGAGTCCCAACCACTTGAAAGATATTTTGGATGAGTTGAGGATTCTTCTCCTTCAGTTGAGGATCTCCCCTAATATCATGCCTTTACCATCTATTTGAATCCAACTACCTTCAGGATTTGAGGGATTCTTCCCTAATTTGCCTCAACAAACCCATAATTTTCTCAAAAGAGGGTAACGCTCCCCCAAATGAGTGAAAAGAGAACTCCAACACTCCCCAAAGAGGCTCAGGGTGCACTAGCACTCCCTAATAGTGTTTAGGGGAGTGCTCCTATCCAAAAATCAATTTTTAAGTGATTTTTCCAATGGCAAAGGGCTTGTACTTCTTGCCAAGTGATTTTTCTTCTTCCAAACTATCCTTTGAGGTGTCCTAAGTGTCTTAATGATGTCATTATGGACATTACATAGGAAATATGGAAACATATTTTTATTGACACTTGCAACACTTATAGCCAAGATGTGACACTTGCAGACAAGATACGACACTTACAACACTCATAATGACGACACTTGTGACACTATCGAAGTGAGTAATTTTGAGGTGTAATAGATTGACCCCCAAAGTATGAAGTTAGAATACAATGATGACTGAAGTACTTCGTAGACTTTTTTAAGCAAGGATATGGACGCAGAAAAACTAGAAAAAGATGCATACAACCATCAAACAAATATTATGACATGTTTCAAAACCCAAGGCAGACATACCTATGCTTGAGTGATAAAGACTTTTTAGGTATGGCCGCCATAGAATACACTATGGATCCATAATTATATTGACAAAATGGTATAACCACTACAGATACAATGTGGATCTATACTCCTTATGACCTGAATTGATCGTAGCCATGAAGAATACACAGTGGAGCTACGATATGACAAGACATAGCCACGACCAATACAAAGTAGATCTATGTAACAGTATATGTGTCATAGTTCAAAAGAACTCCTTCACATCCTGGGAAAAGTATACATAAGAGTGAAAACTCAACCCAGGGTCTTCTTACCGATATCAATGTAGTACAAATCTAACCATGTGAATAGATGTCCTGATGTCGAACATGGCAGAAACCACTTGATTACCAGTAAATGATGTAAATCGTTAACAAGAGAGATGGAAATCACCATTGATGTCAATGACTCCCAAGGTACTCTAGTACATTCCAACGAATGTGAATGTATGAGTTGAATTTGAACATCTGTGGAATCATTCGATCAAAGGTCAATGAGGTAAACCCACTGTCGGACACGAGGAAGCCTGCCATTGAGGCATGCAAGTCCCAAGGTACTAACTAGTTTCTAAGTCTAGTTCCTGGATAATGTGTTGAAGTCGACAGGAATAGACTCATCGAAGGAGGGTCTTGATGTATCCCCCATCAACGACATGAAACTGAAACAGAGATGTAATTGGTAGATTAAATGAACATGGACTGACACGGGTATTGAAACAAGATATTTGTGATGGTTGACTCTCGAGGCAGATACTTCCCTTGAACACTGAGGCACATCAGCAGAAACATGACATGGACCAAAACTTGATAATGCAGTGGATGCTGTGACTTTCATCAGGTGACCCAAAGGAGTAAAAGAAACTCAAAGGATTGGCTCAATGCAGAGGTTCAGTGGATTAAAATGCGTGCAAAGACAAAGTGTCTTGTTTAAAGGCGACCGTAAGAGTTACTGGTAATGTTCTCAAAAAACTACTTGGATTGCTTCCTTCAATTTTTCCCCCATCCAGATAGATGAGTAACTCTTTTTAATTTAACAAGCTCGAGGAGAGTAACACATGCTCGATATGACTCACCTTCGGTAAGTCCTTATTCCTTTGTTTAATGAACTTGAAGAAGTAAGGGTTCGGTCTTGTATGGGCCCTTCAATGTATGATTGTTTAACGAGTCCAGAGAAGGTAAACTCGGTGGTGTTTCATATTTAGAGAGTCTGAAAAAAACTTAAAGATGACTCCAATGTTGTCATTTTTCATAATGTTAGTCTCGCAAGGCCGAAAAAGAGATAAATTATCACTCAAAAGACACCCTTTCAAACCTTTTAAAGAGTGGGAAAGGAAGCAAGATCACTCGACAATATTTTCATGTTTAGAGAGTCTGAAAAGAGCTTAAAGACAACTCCATGGGGTTCCTTTTTCGTTTATCCATGCAGGT